>JANSTU010000540.1:0-19429 GCA_027564075.1 Bolitophila hybrida
GACCTAATGCAAATTACGCGCACATGGACTAAATTTCTAATAGTATATGATTTATTCTGAACAATTATCCAGGAATTATTATGAAGCTATATAGTTAATTACTTATATATCGATTTATTTTAATTTATTACACACTTATTTGATTACATATTGATTTAATTACAGCTTTATGTTAGACTATTTTTCTAAATGACTAATGCCTACATCTATCTTCGCTGAATTTGCACCAGATGTCCGTTGAGCAAACGTATATTGACGTCAAGTCGAATACGAAGATCTTCCATCTTCAGACGTGTGGTAAACCGATAGTTACGTATCAAGTGAGCTGTAACTACTTTCATTGCAATCATTGCGTATTTGTAGCCTTCAGGAAATTAACATATATAGATAAAAACATAAAAACAAATCAAAATCTGTATACCAATACAATTCCTTGGTCCCTCACTGAACGGAATGAAACAGTACGGATGACGTCCGACCATGTTCTCGTCTAGAAAGTGATCGGGATTGAATTCGTTCGCATCCGATCCCCAGTAGGCAGTCTTGCGCATCAATTGTCTCAATCCAATTATCATAGAAGTACCCGGTGGAACTGTAACGTTCTTCACCGGCATCGGTTTCTCTGGTGTACGACCAATTATCGACACTGTTGGAAACAAACGTAAAACTTCCTTGATGCATCGTTCCAGGTAAGGAAGTTGGTCCAAGTGCTCTCGTTTTATGTCTATGTTCCGATCTGGCAATACTTGGCACAGTTCCTGATAAACTCTATCCTGACAATCACAGTGAATGGCCAGCATAAGCACAACAAAAGAAATAGTTACGGCTGACGTGTCTGATGCCTATTGCCAAGCATAAACTTTAATAATAATCAAAAAGATTCTTCATAAGTTTCTCACCGCAATCAAAAGTGTTTGTGACTCACATTTGACGTCATCCATAGAAAAGACATCATTCTCTTCGGATACTCGAATCAGACGATCCAGAAAAGTTACCTCTTCCGATCCATTTGTTAGTTTCATAGAAACAATCTAAAAAAGAGTACGAAATATATATCAAAACTACACAGCCCTCTCTGGATCTTCTCGCTATATTTACGTTGTCCATTAATTTAAAAGCAAAATCCTGACTACGTTTCAGCATTTTCGGATAGTTTGTTAAATTCCATACAAAACCGGGCTGATACCATGGCTGAAAGAAACGCTTCGACAGTAATTGTTGACCCCTGAAACAGAAGATAAAAAAATCCACTTATTGACATCGTATCGCAATGATGCATTATGGCTCACAAACACCGTAAGATTCACTGAGTACGTCACTTTTTCCTCTTGTGTTAAATTTGAACCAAATGTTGACTCCAGAAACATATCAATGGTGGTCAAATTGATGATAAGTCGAATATCAAATTCAGCTGTGTCCACTTTACTTCGAAGTGATTCAACCAACTGCCGAACGTGTTTATTAAATAGTGGTAAATGACAGTAGATTGCATTTAGTCCAAATGATGGTCCAATTAGCTTCCGGTGGAGACGCCAGACAGAAGCTAAAAGCAATAACATTACAAAAAGGCTACGGATCTGTATATTGTCCCACTTACTCTCTAGAGTAAACAAACCATCAGCACCGATTCCATCACGCAAAATATCGTATGTCTCACTTTTACCAATGCTATTCGGTGACTTCAGTATCAGCTCGACATCCTCAACATCATGCATAAACAGAAAGAGTTTCGGTCCAATCCAGATACGAACTGGACTTGTGTACTCCTTACTCAATCGATCCATAAGCTCAATGTTTTCTATATTCAAAATCAAAGAATTACAATTTTCCAATAACAATAAATCCAAATCAAATACTGTTTAAATTGATCAGTGAGCATGCGTTTCCGATTAATGGAAACGCCACAGGACCATCGAGTCTCCATGATAAGACATAGAGATGTCGTCGTTTCCAGATAATGATCAGTGCAAGCACCGTGCACAAAATGCACAGCAGACCAACGATCAGCGGCTGCATATGTAAACTTATTTTATTAATATTTGTCTAGACTCTAGATCTTTTGGTTAGTAATGTAGTACTAACGACGATTTATTGGTTCACAAGTAATTTGTCGGCTTTTTGTCTGCTAATCGTATGCGAACTTGTGACGACGATCAATGTCGCCAGTGAGGTATCAGTTCCGGGGTTTGCTATATTAATCTATTTGTGTGTATTAAATTGATTTAATTATTTGTTTATTGGATTTATAATTTATAAGACGCGTGCTTGTAGTACTGTGTGACATAAGTTTATATCGGAAGGTGTGACAGGTGATATTAAAAATGAACCATGATATGAACCATGGAATTTAATAGAGAATTTTCACTTTTCAATTTTCAACCTCAAAGAAACCCTATTTCTTTAAAGTTTGGTAGGCTATAACTGGCTGAAGTACTAAGAATGATAATCATTTCTGGCCACTAAATGTAAGAATAAACAATGAGATAAAAATGAAAACCCTTGTATGGATCAGCAAAATCAGTGTGAATTCGGGACCATGGTTCATTTGTATTGCCCAAGAAGAAGGCGTTTTTTATATTAGCTTTGAGTGAAGCACATCCAAAATAACTGCGACGTATAGAACTTTTTGAGAATATAATCTTCTGCAGCAGAGTTTTTGATCATCTAGTGAGTCAGGCATTCCTTGACTCTTTTTTCAATTCAATTAAATTCTTTTCAATTTGGCTGTAGATTTTCTCTGCAGTCGTCAGTGATCTTTAAGCGTGAGCGATAGCGTTTTCGGTGTCATCCGGAAAACGCTGAAGAATAACTTCAACTATAACATAGTTTGACACATCAGCTGAATCTTTAACTGCTAATTGACAGATAGTAGAAATCTTCTCAGGATCTGGTCTTCATACATTTGCGTCGATTATAAAACCGAGGTATTTCACATATTTCATGAAAAATCACATTTTTATATTTTAAATGAAATACACAAGGATGTGCGGCATATGGTACCGGTTTCCTTGGTCTTAATACAGATTTAGTAAAGTATTAAAAATAAAAACTTTGCTCTTGCCTTTGTACAAAGTCCAAATGATTTGAATTTTACTGAAAAAGACAGCAACTGTGTTAAGTCTAATGAGTATACTAATTCAGCTTTGGGGTGAGAATATTATCACACTCATTTGTTAGGTCTAAAGTTACAGCTTCATCCGACTCTAATTTGGATAGAGGACGTGTGCGTGTATGTCTGTGTGTTTTTTCCTTGCAACCCACAGATGAAAATTTAACATCTGGATTGGTCGTTGATTTTTGTAGAAAAAACACGTAGTTTACTATAAATTCATTTTGTTTATTTTCATTGTTTTATACAATTAGGACGAATTGACATAAAAAAGGATAAGTAAAGATATTAAATCACCCTTTTTGAGACAAAGGTGACATATGGCAAAAGAATAAAGATATAATTTAAAAAAAATAATTATTTTATTCCATTCAAATGATAACCATTTTTCTAGGAATTTTATCATCAACTACGCTTATAACCTGACGAGCTCTTCCTTATAATACGAAGGGTATTTAATGCTGACTTGCCAATTAAATTCTTTTTAGATATCTGCGAACGGTCATCCATTTTTGATTCCATAAGCTCCTCTGCCAGAGCAATCAATTTGTCATGTCTGTTTCATTTGGGCGGATTATGAATTATGACGGTGGCTAAGGCTGCTAGAAAACTGTTATTGGTCAGGGTCGTATTTGACGTCAACAAGAATAAATGGAAACCATTTGGTCAAACACATCACACCACCTTTAGTCTAATTATAATCAAGTCGATTGTTTATTTTGATTGGTTCGTTATTTTCTTCTAGAAGCTTTTTGAAAACAAACGATTTTGGGACATCTTTGTTTTTTCGTATAGTGCCTAAAATAGTAATTTTTTGTCGAGCAACCGCAATGCTAATTCAACGGATGTAAAAATAATCCATTGTCAAATTGTGCCCAGTGTTGTAATATTTTGAAATCAACAACATCATATCCACGTACAAGCTTTTGATCAGCGCTGCCTGTATATAATGCAAATTTAAGTGGATAACCCGTTGCACTATCGTTGATCCACCAGAACTTTAATCCATAATGCCCGCAGGGCATACTTTAACCCCTTTATTTGTCGACAACAAAACTACAAACATTAGTCGGCGCTAATGAAACACCTAGGGGTGATAGGGCATCAAAGTTTTTTAAAAAAAGGGTAAAAGTCATATTTTGAGGTGTGGGGGGAGGTACCCAGGAGTGTATGGTATCAACTGAAAGGTATTTAAAATATCTACATATATTTCATATAAAATCTATAACCCTTAAGGGAAATAGGGGCAAAAAGGTTTTGTTAACCTTTGTTTTCAAAATCGAGTATTCGCTCTGCTGTAGATTCGCCTTAATTTATTTCAGTCATAATTGTCAAATTGATCTGGCTGTAGAAGGTTGCGATCGGCTGCATTTTGCCCACGGCGATCAATTGAATTATCGAGTCGAAGGAAGTTATTTATAATATCGAAGCGTTTGGAACTCATCACAGCACTAATTATTGGATTTCCTTTGATGGTCATCTCGCAATGCTCCAATATATCGTTCAATGTCAAAGGCTTCCAAACACGTTGCTTTCCTCTATTGACATTTAATTTCATGTTTATATCATTGGCCTTTTCATTTGTATATTTGATGATTTCGTTTTTTATTTGCAACAGGGCCAATAGGTTCACCAAGTCTAAATATATTACTTCCTGGAATACGGGACAAGCCATTACCTTCCACTGGCAGCTAAAAATCAATCTTCATTTCATGGTATATTTGCATTCGGTTTATATTTTATCTGTTTCTATTGGCCCTATTGCCTCCACTAGATCTTCATCAATGTCCTCATATTCAGCTAACAAACAATCGAACAATCGTATACATAAATATAAAATCAACAAATACTTACAATATTCGACTTTATTTTCTTGAACATAGTCCTGATCAATGTACCCATCATCATCGCCAACATCGAATGGATCATTATTTTCACTATTATCAGAAAATAATTCCAACAATTCCCTCGATGATTTGTCCCTTTCGTCTTATATTGCTGTGAACTAAATATTATTGATGTTTTTTGTAGGTATTCATTACAAATCGTTCGTTACTTACAACTAGTCAGTTCTTATAGTAATATAGTCATCAATTGTATTTTTGTCTAGTTTAAGTTAAATAATTTTCATAACTACTAGTTTTCAAAATTAAATTCTCGTGGATTATTGAATATGGTACCCAATATTGAAAAAAAATACTCCAGACTACGAATCAGGTGTTAGATCGCGTCGCTCGAGGGAGTAATTTTAATACAAAAACTGTTTTGTTTACTTTTTTAAGATTTGTTTTGTTGCTTATTATAAAATCAAAAAATAAGGTAAAATTATTAAAGAAAGATACCGATATTGACATAAGTATATAAATTATGGCATATTTTAAATTGTAAACAAATCTGTTTTCCACTTTATTTATCAACCACTCTTTTTGTGCTTGGAATCTTTTCTGCACTTCCCCCTTCCTTTTATAACTTACCCATTTTTGTTATTTCCTACCTACTCTGATTCTATCACCAATACGGGATTGTGCAGATTATAAGGGTTTCCAGCTGCTTGCCTAAAAGTTTTAAAATCTTCAATTTTGTTGATCCTGCCATTTTTTTGGAACATATACGCTGCTTGTCGCACGCGTTTTTTTAAAGCAAACACATCGTTTACTCCCTTTAACCTGGGTATATTCCTCGCAACTCCAAACAATTTTTGCGGAATATTTTTAAAAGACATTATTCCATGCCCTTTTTTGAATTGCACCGTATTACTGCAGTTTTTTATTAATCCCGAACCCCCATCTTCACTCAAATTGAAACTTTATAACTACAACTTTAAAACTACAACTTAAAAAAATTATACTTTAAAATCCAAAAACAACCTCAATAAACCTCAAACTCTCTTAAAAATTCAAACACGTAACAAAACTTAATCATAAATCTACCGAAAACATCTCTTCAGAATTCAAAACTTATTGAATAAATTTAAAATATGCCATAACATACAAAACTTAGGCGAATATCATTTTTTGTATATTACTTTTGTATTTTTTAATCATAAAAAGACAAAAAGTTATGCAGTTATTTTTTATTGAAATCATTTCGTTATTATTTCAAACAAAAATTTGCCTTGTCCGCCTTGACTTTGCCAGCAAATTCGAACACATTTCATGAAATGTTTCGTTGACTGTGTGACACCATGTCAGCAAGATCCATATGAACAATTTCAGGCCAAAAAGAGTTGGTCAGCATGTCGCGATATCGGACACAATTCATAGTAACTGCGGTTCTAGCTGCATTATCGAAGCAGAATGGCCCACCACCCCAAAACCCGACCCAAATACGTAGCCATTGAGATAACAATGAACATCGGCGCTGAATGACAACAGTGTTGTTGTTCACAGCTTTAAAAAGTTAGCTACGCTACGTTTGTCACAAAAAAAGTAGTGGACGATTCGAAATGTTAATGAATGTTTGTACAATCCTTAGTTTTAAAATAACACGGCCTGCCAAATACCTTATCACACTCATTCATTGCTGTCAAATTCACTCGTCTTGGCTAATCCAGTTAGATCGCACATAAAATATACACTCTCACAACAATGAGTATACACAAAGTTACGGGCAAATGCGCGAGTATATTGCACCGTCACACAATGAAAAAAATACGATATGAATAAACCTGGGACCTGTGGAACCATATTGCCGCATTTATCTGAAAGAATTGAATGGAAAGATTAAAACAGTAGTAGTTCCTGGCTTATTTTAGAAAAAACACCTGCTTAAATATTTTCAAAATGCTTGGTTTAATAAAAAATATCAACAATGGCCTAACTAATTTTAGTTTAAATTAGTAAGCGGTATTACTTCTAACTAAGCCATGGATTTAATTTAATTTAATACATTTATAACATTTTCTCTTTATGACTCTTATAAA
Source organism: Bolitophila hybrida (assembly GCA_027564075.1). Taxonomy (NCBI): domain Eukaryota; kingdom Metazoa; phylum Arthropoda; class Insecta; order Diptera; family Mycetophilidae; genus Bolitophila; species Bolitophila hybrida. The sequence continues at coordinate 7,032 of JANSTU010000540.1, forward strand.
TAAATTTAAAAATTAAATACATAAATATAAATGTGTAACTGATGCTATATCTTTTTTTAGTATAAAAAAACATTGACTAGATGTGCCTCTTAAAACTAACATATTTTCATTTAATCCCTTCGATGTACCTCCAGCATATGCTTACATATGAAATTCGTATTGATGTCCATGTTGACGCGCACATCTTCCATTTTCAGAGGTGTGCTAAACCGGAAGTTCAACAACAATCTGGCAATCGTCATTTTCACCACAACCGTTGCATATTTATAAGCTATAGGAACAAATAAGTCAGAATATATTCTATAAATATGCCACCACGCGTTTCTATCTTACCAACGCAATTCCGTGGTCCACCACTAAATGGAATATAACAAAACGGAGGAATTTTGTCCAAGTTCTCAGCAGAAAAACGATCGGGGTTGAATGTGAGTACATCTTTGCCCCAATATCGATGATCACGATGTATCTTGTAAATTCCGATGCCAAACGAGATACCAGCTGGCATAAGAACGTCTTTGATACGAATACTTTGTGTGGATTGTCGTGAAATCATTGCAACTGATGGCAAAAGACGCATTGTCTCTTTAATGCACATTTCCGTGTAAACAAGCTGCTCGATATTCTCTCGAGTCATGTCCACGTCACAACTGGGAAACATGGTGTTCAATTCTTCGAATACACGTTGCTGACATTCTGGGTGCATGGCTAGCATTAGGAGGGTCGTGCAGACGGAGAGGGCAGTAGTGTCAGAACCCTACTTTGATGAACAAGAAAAAAATTATTGATGCTTATATAAATACAAAATAATGGATATACCGCCATCATGATTGTGTTACTTTCTCCCTTGACATCTTCTATTGTAAAGTCTGGATTCTCTTCGGAGACACGAATGAGACGATCGATGAACGCCATTTGATCAGATCCTTCACGACGTTTCATTTCCACTTCCTTAAACATATATTGTTATTGAAAATTGGTCTAAAAAGCATCCTCTACAAATCATACCTTATCGAAAATCGTTGTGTGTAATCTCTCAAATTCCTTAATAACTTTTGGCCACTTGGTCATATTAAAAATCACATCCAGCTGATTCCAAGGCTGAAAAATACGCTTTGAAGCTGCGTACATTGACCTGAAATAGCAATTGATTTATAATTTTATTTTTTTTATTTTCAGATTAGGCGCATTTCTGGCATAGTAGCACAAAACGTAAGTATAACATACAACTCACATGGAAAGATATTTTGAATAGGTACGCTTCACATTTTCATCAATGTCCAGGCCGAGCGTTGATTCTAGAATCATATTAATTGCAACCATATTTGCAATGGGTCGCATATCGAAAACTCCTTGACCGACCAGTTCGGACATGGTGACAATCAGAGATTTTAAATGTCTATTAAGTATCGGTAGGTGTCCGTACACAGCTCCAAGTCCAAAAGCTGGACTGACCAATTTGCGATGACGTCTCCATACAGAAGCTACAGTCAAAACAGTTTATTAATTAATCTATTTAAATTATTTAATTTCAAGAAAAATGTGTCATCACCTTCGGAGGTAATTAAACCCTCTGTGGTCACACTGCTTGCGACGTACTTGTAAATTTCTTCTTTGTTAAGGCAATGTGGAGACGTTAGCACCGCTTCGATGTCCTCGGGATTGTAAAGGAATACAAATAATTTGGGACCCAACCAAAAGCGAACCGGACTCTGATATTTATCACAGTTACGATCGAGATAGTTAAGGTTATCTATATATAGGAATAAACAAATAAAATAGGCATATCTTACAAGCTGACTAGTTCAAAACTAGTTCCGCTAACTACTTCAAGGTAACGAAATAATATAATAATTAAATTATATTTTGGAGAAAGTTCTTCTTTAAATTTGTCGGGTCCAACAAATAACCGATTTCTATTATTTATTATTATTGTAATTTTTTTGTTTCTATCAATTATATTTATACTGTTGGTTGGTGAAAATGGCCATCGTTTTCAGACAATATATTTACTTTTCTTTGAATTTGGTTTTGCAAAATTATGATTTTTCATATATTTGTTTGACTAACAAATGTATCTGTATCTTTTTCATTATTGATTTTTGAGCCATTTATTTGATTATTATATGTTTTCTTCATATTCAAAAGCTAAATAAAAAATCAAATATAAATTATTTTGTTTGTTGTTTTAATATTTTATACGTTTTTTTTCTTTTACCTTTTTATAAATTGATGTATTTAAATAAAAATCGATAATTTTTATTATTAAATTTGGTTTCAATCAATTACATGGTTTTTTTAATAAATATTTTTGGAAATTTAAAAAAAAATGTTGTTTTTCTTTTTATTTGTATCAATTTCAATTTATCTAAAATAAAATAACATATTATTTTGTTTCAATTATATAAATCAATATATCATTTTTTTGAAATATTTCTATTAATCAACAAATAAAAAAAAATAAAAAATCGAAAATATATATTTTTTAAATTATTAATAGTACAGAATAATATATTTATATTCATTTTAAATAATATGAACTCACAATAATTGATAAACACTCAATTTATTAAATAAAACCAAAAAAATGTTTTATAAAGTACTAAAAAAATAAAAAACCTTTTTTTTATTATTATTGTTCCTATTAATTATGTATGTACACTATTATTTTTCTATAAGTAACTTTTTTATTAATTTTTATAAATTTATGTTGCCTTTTTCTCAGTAATGTCATATTGATAACTTTCTTTCTGCCGATTTGTTTAAGCAGAATTTTTAAACAAAAATAATAAATATATAATTTCAACTTTGACCTTTAAAATAGTCATAAAAGGAACCGTATACGTTTAGCAATTAAAAAAAAAAAATATAAAAAATGGTTTTATTATATTTTGTTTTCATGTTTGACTTTATTTTTGATGTATCAATTATATTTAAATCAATTGCTTTTCATTTAATACGGTTTTATTGTATTTTTTTAATTATTGCTACTAATAAAGTGCAAAGTATTGGAAATTATTGTTCATTCAATTGTAATTTATATGAATTATGTATTCTTCAATAATTATATTCTGAAATTGCATGTATTAAAAACGTAATTCTATCAGTTGCAGATACATGACAAAATCAACATAAAAAAGAAAATATTTTAAAATACTTTCTCCTATCAAAATATTTTAAAATATTTGATGTTGAAAATAGATGAAAATATATTCATTTGCACTATTTGACGAATAGTTTATCTTCAAGTTAGTTTATTTTGAGAATCTAAAATTTTATTTGACAAATAGTTTATCTTAAGAATTTCGTTCTTTATTTAGTTTTATTTTAACTTCAAATGAAAGTATACAAAATATGTAATTTGAATTTGATACGAGCCTACGAGCCTAACAGGAGCCTTTCAATGAATCGGTATAGCAGGCGAGCAGAAATCGCGAGCGGCTGGCGAAATACTTGTATATTTTGATTCTTCATACTTAATTAATTAATTACACCCACATTATATTATATTTTTTTTAATTTTGTTGTAGTATCCAAAAATTAATTATATTTATGTTAATGTTTATCAATTCTATCAATTTTCAATAACTCAAGTGCGCACAAGGTACCGAGCGTAGATCAGGCGAGATGCCTTACCTTAGCCCCAAAAATTGGAGATGTAATGATTTTTTGATATTGTTGGCTGATGTAGTTCTATCTATCCGAGAATTAGTTCTGTTTCAGTTTCTATGTAAATACGCTATTATTATGTAGGGCTTAGTTCTATATATTGTTATGTTGGAAAATGTATATCTCATAAAACTTTACATTTGGACGCTTTTTCCAAAAAATGGACATTTACACAATATATAAAAGAAAAACAAATATAAAAAACTGTTTAACTTAATATACGTTAAACAGTTTTTTTATATTATACATCGACATTTGCACTGATCAAAGATTCTTACGTTTATAAACATTTAAATCAAGGGTTTTTGTAAGTGATTTATTGCCAATTTCAATGAGATCGGACGAAGCATTTTTGCTTGAGTTGAGACCGACAACTTTTTGTTTTAGATTCGACAATTTTCATTTACCTAATATAATTAACAATAATTATATCAACTGAATCTTTGTTGTCGTCGAACTTTCTTTTCCTTTTTTTGTCTTCTTATTTTTTTGCCTGAGAATTTGAAGCACCTTTGTTAAATATAACCATTTCTTATACGAAACGTACAGCTTTTAAGGTTATCCCACTGCATGTTTGGAATTACTAAAATATTAAAAAGAAATGGAAATTTTAAACTCTGAAAAATGCACCAGCTAGCACATTTCAATTGTTTATATAGATCGTAAAGTTTATAAAATTGTTTAAAATTTTATATAGTTAACAAAATTTGGATATTGGCGTATTTTTTTTTCTCAAGATAAACTTTTTGTCAAATAAAATATTCGAAGATAAATTATTCGATTTTCAAGATAAAGTATTCCTCAAATAAACTATTTTATTTTCTTCACTTTGAAACCAGCTATGAATTTAATTGTTTCATTCATTCAAATACAACGTAGCACAAATACGCTAACGGAGTTAGACGTATTTGCAATTCTACGACTTTGCCCGAAAGCAGGAACGTAACTACTTTAATCCATGAAGTAGCGGACCGCCCCCAATTATTTTCTCTTAAAAGATATAATCTTGAAGATATAAACTATTTGTCAAATAAAATATTTAAGTTTCTCAAAATAAACTGTCTTGAAGATATAAACTATTCGATTCTCAAGATAAAATATTTGTCGAATAAACTTTATAATTAAAATGGTTTTGCCGACTTATTTTATTTTAAAAAAGTTTTTTTTTTTAAAGTTTTTTATAGTTTTTTTAAAACTATTTTTCAAGTGTCTGATCAGTTGCACAGTTTTTATAGTTTTCTTATAATCCTGTAAATTCATTAAAATGTATTCTGAAAAGTGTGTGTTATTTAAAATACTTTTTTCAATACAAATTAAAAGAGACGTTCCATAATGGACAAATAACGTATCCGATTAGCCCGGAATTGGATAAACTCAACTATCGTGATATATAAATTGTTCAACATAACTAACTGCACCTCTTACAGTTTTGGACAAAATAATAAATGTAAAAAACTAAAACAAATAATTTCACAAATATCGCCAATCACGCAAAAAAACAATTAATTAAAAGCCCATGCGGTGAGCTGTCTTGGTGTCAATTATAGTATATAAACAATGATGTAATAATACTCCCGCACTGTTTATCAAATTATTTAATTCTACACTGTGTGAGCCATTAATTCTCACCTTCGACACGCAGAAAAGACAATGCATTTCCGATCAATGGCAATGCAACAGGACCGTTTAATCGCCAAGATAACCAGTACAGATGCCTGCGACTCCAAAGCCACGGTATAAATCCAACGGCTGTACACACTGCGATCAGTATCAATAATACGGACATATTATGTTTTTTTAAATAACCGCGACCTCTTTGGTAGTTGCTATTGTAATTTATATTGAAGAAATGCGTCTGCAACTCGCTGTGCAGCTCTTTTAAAGACTATCTGCGCGTAATGAGTAAATGCGCCGCGACGGTGCTATATGTTTGCTTAATGTACATATTAAGTAATATGTTATGTTTATTTTTGTATATATAGTATATGAGTATTATGTATTTTCATGTATGTTTAAAGTGATTCTGTAAAGTGGACATGTACACTGTGAGAAATGGTATGCGTTATAAACCAATCCATAAATGTCAGACTTATTCTTACTATATAGAAAATAAGATTAATATAAATATAAATAACCACAATTTACTAAAGACGTCAATTTTTTTTAAAAAAAATACAATTCGACAAACAAAAATACAGAAAAAAATTGTCTAAAACACAATTCATTGTTCCGGCGAGCACGACACATTATAAAAACAAAAACAGCACACATAAACACGTATAATTTATTTAAAAAAAATAACCTTATTTTAATTGGCCAATAATTGGATAAATTATATAATTGGACGAATCTCGTTAAGAAGAAAAACACGAGTTTATCAATAAATAAACGTAGAATTATTCTAGTCAAACATATCGACAAAAAAAAGTATATCACCGAAATTGTTTATATATAACATTTCATAACAATATATATTATATTAATTTGCTAAAAAAACTTTTTTAAAAACAACTATTTGCCGAAAACCCAATCTATCGAAAATTAATAAAAAAAAATAAACGAAAAATTAACTTTATTATTATCAACATTGGCGTGAAGATTCGTGATTCAATCCTGTTGGGAATAAATCCACACAATTTAGCTGAAAACCGAAGACCGGCTGTCAAAAAAGTTTATTTGCAGCTTATGGTCTTAACTTCGTTTACCTTACCGTACTTTCTCCACTCGTCCCCACGAATTTCCCTTTTGAGCTTGAACAGCTTCGGCGACATATATGTGGTTTACATTGCATCCGAGCATAGACATCTTTTAAAGCTGACCAGATTTTTACATTATCTAAAAACATTTGTTACATTGAATGGCAAGGTTCTCCTCAAGCGACCTAAAACTCGCCTTTTTTATTTTTTTTCTCTGGGACATAACCGATTCTAACCTTTTGGCACTTATTTGTCATCTATTTAAGTCTACATATACATTTTTTTCGCTCTTCAAAGTTCTGTAAAAAATCGGAAATAAAATAAAAAAGACAATCGGGTTCGGATCGTCCAATAGTTTTGGAGAAATCCTACCGGCCAGAGTTTAAAGTTTTGACTAGGTTTTTAGATGTCAATTGCAAAATAATGTACCTGTCGGACAATCAACGATTCCTGCACCATACAGCAAGCCTTTTTCTATCTCGTAATGCTCATGTTGTGGTGATTGCCCCGCTTTTGCCAATACAGCTGCTCTTGCGGCGTCAGACAGCAATACGTTTCTCGTCAGCGTTGCGGACAAAGTTAACGGTTACAGATTTGGATGAGAACCATCCCTTAATGGCTGTTTTTTAAGTTTATTATGCTTTTTTTATAGCTAGCCGACGCTGTGAATAACTTCCAAGCTTTAATGTCATATTATACGCCAACGATACGGACATTCATAACATTCAAATTGGACTTCTTTAAACTTCCGCCAAATATCAAGGATTGGTACAGACTAAGATTTCTTCATTCTTTCAGTTCTATATGTTCGTATTATCAAAACGAATAAAAAACACAGCGCAAATAGAATTTGTTGCAAGAAAAAATTAATTCTTTTAAGGTGTACAACAATTCTATTTTCGGGCACTTCTATTTTTTTTAAATGTCAAATATGTTCAAAACAAATTTAGGAAAATATATCGCTTTCTCCCAGTCCGATAGCTCCAAAAAAGGCTATTAGGACAAGCAAACACTTGCTGCGTGGTTAAATGCGTTTATGGGTCATTTACCATTTATATCGTCATATTTTATAGATAGTGCTCTATAAATAAAAATAAAAGGTCAACATTAGTAGAAGTAAAAAAACTCAATAAAATGCTAAACAGCCTTGTTTATATATATATTTTTACAATATGACCAAAAACCAAACCAAATTAAAACAACAAAATCGTAAAATTAATCTTGTTCTACAATAAAACTATTTCATTTCAATTTGACCATTTTTTTTTAATAAAACCATAGATTTAAAAATAAATATTTTGTAAACAAAAATATGTTCAAACCACAATTTTATCAAAAAAAAGTTTTTGAAAAAACAAAAAAAAAACAGTTTTACATAAGGAAAATTCTTTGATAATAACTAAAAACTACTATTTACTTATCTCTTTATTGTTAAAAAAAAATCCAAAAAGAAAAAATCATTCTTTAAAAAAAAAAGTAAACCGAAATCAGAGTTGTAAGACGGCCAGCCGAAGAAAAAGTTTGGCCCATTGTAGCAGCCGCCGGCCGCTGCTACTGATAGCCTTAGCCTGCTTGAATTTGTGTCATGTATAAATTAACAGGAAATTAAAAAAAGGGTTTTTTTAGTATCATATAATAATTCTTACATTTCAAAAATTAAATTAATTAAGAACATCGAATATATGATTTTTTTAGCTTATATAGCTATAGCATTATTAGCTTTTTTAAAATGTATCTCCGGCTAATTAACCATCTTCAAGGTTGTGCCAGTTTTTGGAAAGAGTGTAATAAAACTGGTGCCTTCCCGGAAGAAAAGGGTTAATTACACGTATATTGACTTTTTTTGACAAAATCCCATGGTGATCAACTTTTGTATTTAAAAATAGCAATGTTTCAGAAGAAAATGGTGACAAGATCCCATTTACCGCCATTTATTTAAAATTATAAACAATATTAAAGAACTTTAAATATATTTTACGATTTTTCAACAGTAGTTTATTACAATTAATTGAATAAGGTTAGTGGACCTGCATTTAATCCCTTTCAAATACCTTCGATAAAAACATGCGGGGATAGAACTGCTTCATTAAAAAGTATATGGCGCAACAAATGAATGAAAATAATTTGTTTTCTTGTCTGTTATTTTGTATATCCAATAAGATATACATTATTTAGGCTGAACTTTGAAGTTGAACCCTATGTTATTTTGACAACAAAAACAATACGCTAACTTACCTTTTATAATAACCCTTCAGATTTTTGTACCCCTCTCACACCCGCTCCTATACACATAATTACAAAAAAATACCATTTTTTAAGGGTAGTAAGATTTTATTATTCTTTTTTAAAATTATGTATTAATATTTAAATACCTTTCATTTGATTTAACAAGGGGTATTGGTATTGTTGTATTAACCTTAATTTAATAATTGCCTTTTACGGTTTTTTGTTAAAACTCGTTTTTTGATAAAAACATTCCCGCCTTTTCACTCTTAAAGGGTTTATTCTCCCAATAAGGCTTATAAGAGGTCGCCGGTTCGATCCCAGCCCGGCAGTCCAAAGTGGTTTTCGAATGTAGAACTTTAAATCAGTAGGTTCCTCTTGCTATTCATAGCCTAAATCTGAAATATGTAATTGATTTGGAATAACGGAACATTAATGCCATCAATTAACATATACACTCGCACCCTATATAGAACAATAAGTGTACGATGGCGTTGATGATTCACGATTGCGAATATAAAATAGCAAGATATATCTCGGTGCATAGAGATATCAAAGTTTGTAGAGTCGCGTCAGGGCAAATTAAGACTCCTAACCATCGGAAATGTGTAGTTATTGTTAGATAATATGTTAGTAGCTCCAATAGGAGTAGCACAGCACAAACATCATATCAGCATGACCTGACCAGTCATGTGAATCCGCAATGGCCAATGAATCCGGTGTGCGACATCGCACACTGGCCCTATGTCCCACAAGGTATTAAGGGTCAAATGAAAAAAACAACAAATGTTTCCAAAAGCGAAAAGTCCATAATTTAGTATTTCTAACATATAAACTTAAAAAAAAAAAAACTAGTCCATTTTTAATATAAATTAACAAAAAACATTTAACCACAGACAATATTTCTTACCGTACACTATAGTCAAATATTACCGAATAATTCTTTGAGTAAACATATGTGTTTCTTTTACCTCGTTGAAAATAATGTATAATGTAAATAAATACAAATCACTAACGAGTATATACCCAATTTACACAGATAACACGTTGCGAGAGCTATTCATAGCATAATAATATTATCTATAAATATATCCAAGATTTTCTGAATTTTATATTCCATTCACGTCTGATGTAGGCGCATTTTTGTAATTTATATACTTCTATGATTTATAAAAATGGTATTAAAATATACAATAAAAACAATGTCACATTCAATGCAAAATTAGTAAACAAAACAATAAAAGCCATCTGTTGGGTATTACCACAAACCGATAGCATTCGGAATATATTATTACAAATAAAGCTAAAACTACTTATTTATTATTGTAACTCTGATATTGAATGCAGACGATCAAATTGTATTTGCAAACATTCGATTCTCATGTACATGCTAATTTTAGAGTATGATCTGTCGATCAATACAGCGCTTATTATAACCTTAAGTGTTTATGGATTTTGTCATAAGTTAGCTATATATAGTAAATATAGCTTGGTAGGTTCTGGCGAAATATCAAATGCTAGGAAGTTTTATTAAGTAGAGTAGAGATACAAAATTAAGGCTAAAAAGTTATGAAATCCAAAAAATTGTAATTTTATCATACCTTACGTTTTTGAATTAGCTTAGTTGATCTTAGTTGACTAAACATAAACTTACGTGTCAATATAGAAACCAATTTAATTTTTTTTTTATATTAGTAGGCTATAAATACTGATGGATTGCTAGACTGTATACTTTTCAGTATGACATGATGCGTTATGAATTAAGGCGCTATGAAAAAACTACATCTTTATATTTTTGGGATAGGTGATTGTTTGTGTTTCTCCTATTTCTGGAAGGTCGAAGAAAAATCCAAAAATATCAAGGCTTAAGACTTTTTTTGATAAGGACTTTTGACTTTGGATTATGGATCGAGGAATTTTATCTTTAAACTTACGACCTTAAACAATAAACTTTGGACTATAAGGACAAGTCTATAGACTTTTATCTTTGGACTACGGACTATAAATTATGTCTTTGGACTAATTACGTATTTATGATTTTTGACTTTTTACTCAAGACTAAAAACTCGACTATAGAATAAGTATATTTGTTTTTAGTCTATGGACCTTTTTTGTGGTCTATCAACTTTATGAATTTTAATTAAAGAAACTAGATCCAGTTCGTCCATGACGTTAAGCCGCTCAATGAGCTCAAAATTAACAATTCCATCGTCGAATTGTCTTCTTGGTTATATTTGAAACGAATTCACAGGAGGTTCCCACCTCTCACCTCTCCATCCAAACTATGTACGGTTGGGGTACGCCGGGCCATGACAGGCTGTTACCGTCAACGGCGATCGATACCGCTAGATGATAACTCATTTGTTGGTGAAGCAATTCAACTGCCTCGGCGTTGACGACATTTTGTTTCAGAACTTTACCATCGAATTACTGAAGCAAGCATTCGACGTTATACATACAAAAATGCTCGAGAAAGTGGTTAAAAATTAAACCACTTGAATTCGCTTCGTCCTAGCCAGCCTTTAAGTCCACAGCAAAATCTTAAAAATGTTCAAATTAATTGTAAGCGATTTAGGCCAACGTTCAAAATATCTTTCCAAGACACCAAAAAATAGTTTTTAGAGCGGTTCGGCTTAGATGATCGAACGTTCTGTACACATGCGTTAATTTTCCGGACATCCAATGATAAGAATGGCGTTATATGTAAAAAAAAATTGAACGACACCCAAATACAATATAAGACTAAATTGACCTTTATGGGGCGCAGCATTGATCATTTTTTAATACTATGTTTTTGGGAATAAAACACCTATCACCGTTTTAAGAGGGTTTAAAGTTTGTGTGAAACTTTTTTATTTGAAGAAATATTAAAAATATATATATAAAATAAAATAAATATATTTTTTAAATAAGTGCATAATTACATGTTACCTCTATCTCCCCAAAAAGGAGTTCTATAAATGGTCAAAAGGTGAATGATCAATAAATTTTGATCCTCTTAAAAAAAATTAAAAAAAAATTGCTCACTGATCAATTTGTAGTACTACGGTTTTGGGGCTTGTTGGTTTGCCCAAACTTACTGTACTAAAGTAAACTACAATTTTTACTCTGTTCCCAATCCTGCCGATGGGCTTTAAGGCGGTTACAGCGATTGCCTGGCCTCTGCTCAAAATAGGTGATGGACTCCGCGAATGAGGGTTTGGGTTTTATTAGACCTTAACTTATAAACTATACAAATGCTTAAAACTACTTACGTACTATAACTTCGGCCAAAGTTAGTCTTGTTGTGGGCCCTACGTGGCTCTCATGTGAAATATGACGATGTTGTGGCTCCATATCTGACTCGCAGGGGTGCGCTGATGATGATGGGGCCGCATGTGGCTCTCAGGCGTTCGATGACGACGGAATCGTCAATTCCATGTAAGCATGTGTGGCATCTCTTAACTCTTAACTCTCGCTTCTTCTCTGCCAAAATAATTCGATTGTTATCTTCATTTTGGGCATATTCATGGCTGTGCGGTCCCAATTTCTCGTCCATGCTATGAAAGAACATCAATAAAACTGCTATGCCAGCTGGAATGACTTTTGGAGTAATTTTACAAATAAGCTGCTTCAAACTATCATTATAATTTTGCTTATAAGCCTAAGTTCTTCATATATCCGCTTAATAGCTGATAGAACGTCACTTGACAACGGTTCGTTATCGTGTTTGAAACATTAATCAGCTGCCAAAGCGTATACCTTCTGTATAAAAAGTACCGGGAAATTGTCATTTAAATTTGCCGCGAAAGAGGTTTCGGTAAAATTTTTTTT
>JANSTU010000551.1:0-19423 GCA_027564075.1 Bolitophila hybrida
GATTGTTTTGATATTTGAACAATAAAGCTCGAAAAATCATGAATTTACCTTTAAAACTTAGTTGTAGACCTATTAAAACTAAACAAAACACCTTATAAAGTAATTTTTTCATTAATTATACAGTCGTCAAGTGGACGGACACACATAATTCCAAGAAAACTAGAAAAAAACTCGTATTTATATCATATAAAAAGTTTGGTTTTAAAAACACGCCTTTTTGTATATCTTAATTTTCAAATGCCAATAACAACAAAGATATTTACTTATTTTATAACATATAAAGAAATCGAAAAGAAAAGTCTTCCAGTTTTCTTGCAGTTTTGTTTAAAAAATGTACCAAAAACAAAAACCAGTGATTCTGCACTCTTATGCGCTAATAAACAAAATAATCAAATATGCTATATATCCTACCTACTATAATAATATTATTATATAACTATAATTATATTAAATAAATATTATAAAATCTAGTAGTTTTAAATCGAGCAGAAAGTGGGATAATAAATATTGCGGAAATTATTATTCATCGGTACATTGTGGGGATTTGAGACTGGCACATTTACTATTTTTTATAATTTGCTCTGGGGTGGCAAATAAAAAAGCGATCAAGTTCAAACTGTCAGAACTAACTATCTGCACCGTTATCTGCATTAGTTTCAAAATGCAAGATGTGTTACAAAATAGAGTTCAAACGAATGTTGAACAGAATGCGGCAGCAATTTACTTACAAATCCGTAGTCATCACACCCAAAGCGGCAACCAAGTTCGTTTGTTTCCATCAATATATTTAAAACAGAACGGAATCAAAGCTAGTGAGAAACGCAGCCCTGACATGACTCATGAACAGATAGATTTGGTCAAATCGAATTGCCGTTGGATGTATGAGTAGTTTTTGAACAACGATGAAAAATTATTTTGCTTTGACAGACGAGGAAATGGCAGGAAACAACATCAACTTTACTTACGATTCTAATAACTCCCCTGTCGATGTGAAATACATTTAAAAGGAAATTTCTTCTTGTACATAGCAGAGTCTGACAAAGGTGCATTGAAGTCATATTTCAGAAAAAACATGTCTCACTGTCACAAAAATGATGATAAATTTTTTGGCCGGACAAAGTATTACGCTAAGAGCGTAGTTCAATTCAGAAACGGCCGTTTGCGTGAAACCTTATTTTTGTTCTTAATTGAAAAAAAAAATCTCGATGTGTTTTAACAATTTTTTAGTTTCCACCCGTTATTTTCTGTAATAATTTTAGCCCCAAATTAAGTTTTTCAGCTTTTTATAGCTGTTTTATCTATATTAAGTGTATATATGCTGCTGTTGGCTGCTATACAGCTAAATTACCATGTTATAGTTCTATAAAACTAAATATTTTTTTTATAAAAATTTGCTTACCTATATCACCATTAAAGTGCGGAACGCCGCACAAAAAACATTCACTTACATTTTTTTTGTATACGAGCAGATATTCGGAAGGATTTAGGCTGGATCTAAATCGAAGTACCGTTTTAAATACTAGTGCAGCTAGAATTTTAGATAATAAATATAGCTGTGACAGCTTAAACTTTTCTGTTAAACCCAAAAAAAATGCTACTTCTGTTCGACTTTAGCCAAAATCTATTTATTTTGAGTAATGCAATATTATAAGTTTGTTGTGAGAGTTCAAGCATTAAATAAATACAACAGAAATTTGCTGTTGCACCTAAAACTTTGATGCAGCATTAAAGTTTGAGTTGACTCCAAAATTTGTTGACATAGCATTATATCTATAGGTATTGAATACTTTGCCTGCAAATTCTAAAAATTACGCTAAAGCTTTGGTACAGGTTTGATTATACAATAAACTTTTACATACACAATAAAAACAGCGAAACTAATACCGATGAAATCACTTAAAATTGAGAGTGTTCATGAACTCCAAAAAATACAAAAACACGTGTGAAAATAATTAGATTTTAATTACACACACATACTCACACAAACTGGAAAATAATTATGTTATAAATATACGTTTGGGTGTATAATTGCATATTTAAAAGTGTATCGTCAAGAAAACATTTTTGCCGGCAAATTTATATAAAGTATGTACACTAGTTTTATGCTATGTACACACGATTTGTGCGTCGATTGTGAATATAAACATATAAATAAAATATATGTGTATAGAAATATAGTGTTTGAGTACATGATGAGAGGAATACGTGTATGTGTGTATGTTTATAAGCGCAAGCGCGACTGGCCTGGTGTGGCATTGACATTAGAATATCTCGACTGGTTTGTTCAAGGCCTCATCGTTGGCTGTCTTTTGATTCGGTCGATGTACCTTCTAGTTGCGCGCGCACACAAATACACACAAACGCTTTGCACGGCTCTGTTGTTGTTGTTGTTGTTGTTTAATTCATTTTTCTCCTTCAATTTTCTTGCAGTTTATAACGAAAGAGTACTCAGTACACAAACACTGTGCCTGTATGTAGGGAGTATGTGTGTGAGAATGTGTGCCTTACGTCTTGGGCGATGTATGCCCTTGTGTTGGTGCAAGATGTTATCACTCGCTAGACTTCCAATATACACTCACGACGATATTATAGATGTAGCCTAAAGCTGCATTTATTTATATTTTTTTATTTTTCAGCTTGTGTGTCTGTGTGTATGCGCATTCAAGATTTAAGTTTATATATATCGCAAAATGCATTGTTTATAAAGAATGTATGCTCGTGTGCAGCGTGCAAATTGCATCTCTGCGCATAAACAATTGCAATTTGCCCGTGCACGGTGCTCAAAAGTCGGATCCGACTATTGTATATGTACATAATATACTGGGAAACAAAGGCATTTTGATAGTCAGTCCCAGTACATTAGCAGAGACCAAATATACTATGTAATATTCTTCATATATATAATACTGAGGTCCAGTGCACGTTTATAGAAGCACGCGCACTTACAAAAGAAATCTCGCACATATAATGGCACTTACGTGTCTGTTTTGTATATAGATTATATACAAATGTGTGACTCTTTATATATATTTATGTATAATAAATAATACATATATGATGGCGGCTTACTTTGTGTGGTCTACAAGAAAAATAATGAAGATTGCAAAACGGTTATTGCGCTGGTCGTGTTATGGAACAAAGGTGACGCACACAACCGCACGCGTTTAATAAAATATATGCTACTGTGTGTGTGTGCCACTTTAAAGTTCTTTTGAGATTACAAAAATGTGAGATTGCATTAAAACACGGATTTAAAAATAAACAATCTTAACACATTGTACCCAAGGCGAATGCTGGATGATTACGGGAGACTTTTTTGTGACTTATGGAAAAAAACAATTCTGATAACACATATTATTATTTTTATCGTTTTACTTGAAGTATAAAAAAACGGAAGTGGAATTAAATCTCAGATAAAAACAAAATAAATAAAAATTAGGTAATTTTTGTTTGTTTGTGGATTGTATCGTTTGTTTATATTACGATCTTATGGTGAGAGTTAATTAACTAAATATCTGTAAATAATATTCTAAATCTGAAACACGATAGACAAAGACAAGATGAAACAAGTATATATTTTAAGTAAAATCAGCACTCGAGACCTGCTCATTCTCACTTGCAAAGTATAGCTATTTCAATTATTTAGAATTAAAACTATCATGACCTCGACTATATTGTGCCTACCAAGGCGCCTTTGTTGTTTTAGTCATATGTTAATCTTTTTAAATGGATACCTAGAAGATTTTGTTTAGAATTTATTGATACTTTTGAGCTTTCCCGAAATTATGTAAATTTGCATGGCATCCCTAAACTATGATGATGGAGGGAAACTTTAATTTTTTTTAATACAATCTTCATGAAATGAATATCTTATCACCGAGATCTTTTTTTTCGAAATTACTAAAATTGGGAGGGTAAATTATGGTGATATGACTTTCACCCAGCGAAAACGCATCCCGCTGTCATTTTTGACTTCGATTTTCTCGAATTAGCTACCGTGTGCATGTAATTTGTAGAATTACCAATAATGGACAGCCGACTTTCGTAAAAAAAATTGTTTTTGGACCCGTGTTGGCTCGCCCTGCGGATTTTCATACACATTTTTAGCTTTTGATGTCATTTTTTTAAAATAAATGTCCGCGGGATGAAAGTCCATTGCATGACATTACCATTTTTATAAATTAAAATTACTATTTTTAGATTATTAATATTTTTACGATACATCTGATACACTTTAATCTACTGGTTTTTCTTACAGGAATTTGGCAAGATTTCGAGTTAGGCTCGAGCTTTCTGGTTTGATAAAGCTTTATTTTAATATTTTGAGCTAATTTTTGTTTTTAAAATTAATTCTCGAAGGCTTTTGAAATATCTTAATGACTTGCAATCAAAAACAGAAAATAAATTTGTTAAAATTATAATATTCAAAGAATATTTCCTGAAAAAAGAGCGCGTTTCTCGGGGTAATTAAAATTAATTGCGATTATCAATTTTTTTCAAAAAAATCACCGATATGTTCAAATCTTTTTTATACTTCTAATTACAATGGCTCCCTGTAAAACGAAGGGAATTTTATTTGCATAAAAATTAAAAGTTTAAAGGCTAAAAAGATCACAACTTTTACACCTTAAATCGATTTTTTTTAAATAGTAATTTATTAAAAAGAAAAAAAATCATGTTTAAATAAGTCTATTCAAAAAAAAAACGCTTTGTTTGGCCAACTTTGCATAAGGTAAGAAAATATCAATAATTTGTTGTCAAAATACTGTATCCAATTTCATAGTTGGCTCACGTGAGCATTGTTAGCGATATTTCTGTATAACATCACGAAAAGAATTAATTTACTAAATAGTAAATCGATTTCATAAAACCAAAGAACAAACATTTCGAATAAAATAAAATAAGGAAATATTTTCTTTATTTTTGTGTATTTGCATGAATTTGCAGCATTTACTGATTTTCAGTAAATTTTGTGTGATTTATACGCAATATTTGCAGCATTTACTAATCAGTAAATATTGTTGTGATTTAAGTAACATTTGTTTGAATTAAGAAAGTATTTCTTGTTTCCAAATGATTGTTAGTTTACTAAATTCAATAAATCAATCAAAACTAGATATGGCTAAAACTCTAAACTGAGGTAATATACAATTATGTTAAATTACTCAAAATATCGCCATCTGACGGAACCCGCAATACGAGCCGTTTGTTTGGTGGTGCACAGGCACACAGTTTGACCTGTCGCGCCATATTTCGTTGATGGAGCCAGCACAGGCAGCAAGCCATACTCAAAACCTTTGCTAGCAGGACCGGGACCATTCAAATCACTCTCGAATAAGTATACATCGCATTCAGAACATCTGAACAGGTGTTTCAGGATCCCTATAGATTCGTTTTAAATTTTTAAATTATAATTTTAATAAAATTCTAATTTTATGATGGGTATAATTTTAGATATATGCATATAGAATTTTAATTTGCTTAATTTTATATTGAGTGGTTCAAAGTGCTGTTCTCTTGGCGAATTGTTTCGTTCCAAAGCCACAACGACTGAACGATTTAATGGAATCATATTATAACATAAAAACACCGAGTTGTATATAATCGTGCTAACATTGAACGATTCGACAGTTAGTCATTGGACACGATGATTTAACTAAAAAATACAATTATTACAGAATGCACCGAATTTGCCAAGGTCACAATTGATGAACCTACATATACATACATATAAAGACGTATGTATGACTCAGATACAGAAATGAAATTTACAGTGGAGAACTCTTAACCATCAACAAAGATGTCCCCGATGTCACTATAGCAGTTGTCACTTTTCCTAATTAGAAATTATCAAAAAATGTGTCTGATTTATGCATTTATGACATTTATGACATTATAAGTTACAGCTTTTTGGATGTTTCACCATATGTCCACCTTTATTGGCAGAAATGTAATATACATTTCGAGTAAGTTATTTATAATTTAAGCAATAAATAAAATATATACAAAATTCATCACGTTTTAGATTGCAGCATATATGCAATTCTAACTTAAAAAAGGTCTAGGTCGACCAGAAAATCGGTATGCATACAAACAGGCCAACATTTAAATGACATTAGACATACCATTTGGGCAATTCATTACAAATGTTTGCAATAACATTTGTCAAAAATCATGCGCTTTTATGCAATTTATAAACAATGTAAAATTAAATATTCAAAACAATTGCAAATTTGCAATTCTATGGTTTTACCTATTTCTATTTATATTAAATCCTTCGAAATAATGTAAATATTTTTTATGAAGCCACAAAAACAATGTTAAATGCAGTTTTCTGTAATAAATATTTACATATGCGGCATATTGTATGATTATTTGTACCGTTTTAATTATAATACACCTATTTTTCAACTAAATATATATGGATATATATATATATATATATATACTATATGTATTTATGTATTTAGCGTATGTGTGTGTTATGTAATTATAATGTCACAAGAGCGCAACGCATAGTGTCGGATTCCATAGTAAAAGCGGACAAAATGTTGTAATTTACTTTCATTTGAAATTTTGAAGAAATAAAACAAGTATTTTTTATCATCAAATAGTGATTTTTGTTTTTATTATTTTTAATGATGCTTGTATCTTTAAATTTAAGATATGTATGTTTTAAAATATTCAAATAAATAGAAAAACAAATAAAATGAAATCATTATTATAATTTAATGTGTTTAAGCATTTTTAATTTTTTAAAATGTAGGTTGTAATTATTTATTTACCACTGTGCGCTGCGCCGGTAAAGTGAAACCAATGAATCAATATCGATCGCGGCCTCGACAGCGCCGCTACGCTGACGCTATGCGCTAATATACGCGGCGCTCTTGAACATGCCAAAGATAGCGTGAGTGTGCGCTATTCGCTATATTTTCAAATGCACGCACACAAATACACACACAATATCACATATTATGGGGCTTTCATAATTGAGGATTTACCATTTATCAGTAATTGCACGAACACAAATCATTAAAACACCTGTATATTAAATACATATATTGCTCAAGTATTCAATAAGATTAATATAAAACCCATTCACATCAGTCGTCTCTCGTGGAACTTATCAATTATACAATTATACAATTTAATATAATCTCATATTTTAATTTGAGTTAATTTTCGAGCAATAAATAAGAAACGAAAATTATGTAAATAATAAATTCTAAATTAATAAATTACAAAGTATATTTATTATGAGTTTTGGTGTCATCCCAAATATGTTGAGAATTTACTTTAGCACAATTAATTTTAATAAATTATACAATTATTGAACAACTATTTAATTATTGAAGTTATTATGTGAATTTACTTACTTGAATCCTTTGTCATCATCATTGATTCCGTTTGTTGCGGAACCGTTTGTCTGGTTGGGATCCTCCTTCTTTACGCCGTTTGCATCGAACGGAGAGCTTCCCTTGTCTTTGTCATCGCTTGACTGAAGATATAAATTTCAAAATTAAATTATGTTATATGATTTGTCAAAGAAAAGTTATTTATTATATATACATTACATATATAACTAATATATCTTACCTTGTCATTCTCTTCGAATTTCAGTGCTCGCAGTCGTGGTTCAAGGCCCAATGGACTTTCCTTGTTTGTTGGAGAGCCGCCAAGAACGTACTCGACCATTTTCACGGTTAAACCATCACGGGGGCTGTGAAATATTATAAATTAAATTATATAAAAAAATTGATATATTTAATTTAATATATATATTTATATACAAAAACATTTCGAGTAAAGCTGGTTCTTTAAAGTCATATACGTATTTTTTATCATGGAAGTAACAAAGTTACATATTATCTAATTAAATAAAATAAATTGCTTCAGGCGTTCACACATTTTTAGGTCTGCATTATTTGAATATTTTTTTAAGTTATATCGACACCACATTTACACGGTACGGTCGCGAAACCGAAATTAAAAAAATACACCTTCAATGAAATATAGGTAATTTTAAAGCTAATAAGGTTCATTAAGTAAGGGGAAGTTTTTGAGAAAATTAGTTTTTAGTATTTTTAATCAATTTTTTTTTAAATAATAATAATTTAACTACGATAACTCTATAACAACTTTTTATTGGTGTTTGCTATTGTAAGCACATACACTACGTAACAGTTTTTTTTTCACATTTTTTGAGGTAATGCTAAAATAAAAATTATTTAAATTTGTATTATTAACTGTGGTGGACTTGTTGTGAAACTTACTCGGTGTAAAAACACAAACCTTGTTGAGTAAGTTACAGAAATCAGTAAAAAGGTGGATTACATAATGTATCTAAGTGCACAGCTGTTTCCAAGACAAGACGAAACCGATTTATAGTGTCACGGAATCACTGTAAAATGCTCTGAACACACAAATATATTTATTACCAGGCGCGAGATTTTCTAAAAAAAATGTCCTCTATCTTAAGTAACTTCCGTTGATTCGTTGATAATGATCTACGTAAACACCAGAATGGTTATGCCCATCTTCATAACGTTAAGATTATAATACTCGTATGCTTTTTTTCATTTTTGGCCCAATACTGATGATTATCAATTTATTTATACCAGACAATTTCGAAGTTGAAAATTCTGTCGGATCGTCTATGGGTTTTATAATAGAAAGGCAAATTTTAAGCGACCACCATCAATTTCAATTTTTAGTTTAAAATCATTTGATATACAGCGAGAATTCAATAAATACGTGACAAGGCTCTGGCCTAGGTAAATAGATCTAGATAGATCGCTACAGTACACAAAAGGAACATCATCTGCAATGAGATGGTTGAAAAATATTCATCAAGTTTATGAGTCATTTTTCTGAGTTTATCAGCTTTAAAACTACCTATATTTCGATTTCGGCAAAAACCATGTGTCTAAAAAAAAATCAACTCCTAAAAGAATTTTTCGAAATTCGAATTATTGTTGTTGTTAAAGCGTTAAATATAACTATAAAAATGCGTATAAAAGGTATATGGCCATTTCGCAGAATGGCCGATTAGCCGCTTTTGTTAAGTACAAAAGTTTTACACTTTAAACTATTTAGTTCACATGTACTTTGTGTTGAAAAAAAGGCGCATGCACGATTCAATTTCCAGGAAAAATAAAAGAAACAAGCATTCGGCGAAACGGCGTATACATTTCGTATAAACATGTAATTTTCTTAATAAAAAACACTTTAAATGCAATTTTTCTCGAAATGACTTTTTTGAACAGTGGCCACATAACTCAAAAACGAGAAGTCGTATTGAGATGGCGTTTGATTCTTTTTGTTCATTATACTTATGAGCAGGTCGTCTCCTACTGTTTTTTTCCTATCTTTATTACCGGGAGAGGACGGGGGCAGAAAACCGCGCAAAAACGGTATTTTTTTTGAAAAATTCGCGCCAATCAGACAAATTTCAATATTTCCGGACCTTTCTGGTGTAATTCCTGACAGTATGCATTTTTATTTTTCTTTCGTTCTCGAGTTAGGTCACTCGTTTATACCTACTTATTTTTGTGAAGCCATTTTTCCGACTCTGGGAGTGGGGGATAAAAATACTTAAAGACATTAACAAGGACGGAAATTACGTCTACTTTCACGTACAAAAACCGAGTTTACAAATTGAAAAATTACAGAGCCTTTTTAGTACAGCCAATTGTTTATTTGGGGATCTTTCGTTATATTTTTTCGTTTTTTTTTTAACCAAAATCGAAAATCCATACATTTTTTTGTTTAAAACATGTCTAAAAATGTTAGTCGATTTCATTTTATGGTCCTTAAGATATCTTATCGGTGAGTAAAATATCTGCAAAACTTGTACATATACTCTTTCAAAAAAAAAATATACAGAATATTATTTTATGTCACATACTTTAAGAAATATGTAAAAACAAAAAAGCAATTTTGAAGCTTTAAATCCTATAATGTAAATTTTCATATTTATTTGGTTATAATTTAAAAGTTTGTTACAAACAATCACTGTTTTTAGTGTACATTTTAAGTATCTGTAGTTTTATTGTGATGATTACGTTTTTGTTCCGAAATGATGTTCTGACGTTTTTAATAAAGATAAATAAATAAAGAATATACTTTGTAACATTGTACATTCTTATTTTATATCGAGAAGCCTTATTAAAGAATTCAAATTTCAAGCCGAACATTCAGTTTTTTATTTGTTAATTGTATAAACATAATATGTCACTATAGTCGCTGAAAATAATTGTTATGGTGATTGACGGAATAATTTTATTTGTGTTCAGAAGTTTAGTAATCGTTGCACAAGGAAAATGGCAAAACAAAAGAGGTACGCTTTCAAATAATTAATAATTAATAATAATTTTGAGAAGCAGTGGATAATAAATATTATAAATATTTTAGGAAATCTTCCTGCATCAAAAATGGTGTATCGTACCGTATAGAGTACAATGGGAATATAAGCTACAATTTAATATTTTTTTAGATATTTGTCGGTTAAAGAAATATTGGATTGCATAGATGATTCGTCAGATGACGAGGCTGAGCATATCACGGCTTTGTATGTTGCCGCCGAAATATGTGAATGGTGTTCCAAAAGATGAGAAATCCGGAGAAGATGACAATGAAGTCAACTTTAATAATTTGTGCAATCCAGTTTGCTGTGTGCAGATGCGGAATTCAAACCCAAGCCAAAACAGATTTCAATATTTTACCAACCAAAAATGTTTTGAAATTTTGCTACTGCTTATTAGCAAGAAATATAATAATAAATATCATCTTTACTTTGATAACTTAACTGAACTGAAGTGTTCATGGAAATAGGTTACTGAATTTTCCCCTGTGAACTTATCCATTATTGAACGGGGATACTTCGAATATTAAACGTGTGTTGAGAAAAAAATTGTAGTTTGTATATGGCTAGACAACAGTGTTGTCTAACTGGTAGAAAACTAAACAATATCGCATTTCGTCGATCGATCGCAATACATTTATTGGAACGAATTACAAAAAATGTAAAAGAGGCCCAACTACATCAAAATATAATTTATAATTTTATATATATACTGTAAAATATAATAAGACACTACACTACATATTAATTGCTTCAAAGAGTACCCTACAATTAAAAAATAAATAACAATTAATAATAAACAATAATCAACCATATATGGTACACCATTGAAAACCATAATTTCGCGTAGTAAAATTTTTCTATTAATTTTGTGTATGTTCATTTTTTTCTTTAAAAATTGTTTCGTCTGGGTTAAGCTGATTAAAATAATAATGAAAACAGTGGTTTAGTAATTGAATATTATAAAAAGGCAAAGACCGCTTAATTAGACAAATAAAAGAGTGTCAAAAATGTTGTTGCTTGACAGTTTGTTGTTGTTTGGTTTAGTCGTTCGTGAGTTATAGCGTCGTAAACATGGAGCAAAATAAAGAGAAAACCGACATATTTTACAGTACTGCTACGACAAAGGCAGATTATGGACACGATATAGTTTCCATTTCCACCGCAAAACGATGGTTTCAACGTTTTCGTTCTGGTGTAGAGGTGGTCGAAGATGCGCCACGCTCCGGAAGGCCTGTCGTCGAAAATTGCGACAAAATCGCTGAATTGGTCGAGAGAAACCGGTACAGTAGCAGCCGTAGCATCGGCCAAGAGCTGGGCATGAGTCATCAAACCGTTATAAACCATTTGAAGAAGATTGGATTCAGCTCGATGTAAGGGTGCCACACGAATTGACGCATAAAAACATCTTTGATCGCAACGTTGATCGACCCGTTTATGATGCAGATGGAGACTGGCGATGAAAAGTGGGTCACTTACGACAACTTGAAACGCAAACGCTCAATTCGGACCTGTACTGCAAACAACTGAATAAAAATTCCGCAGGACTTTTTTGACACCCTATTATAGGTATAGAAAAAAGATATATAAATATGTATATAAGCTTAATTTGTCAACTTTTGATTGGGAATTAGGTCATAAAGAATGTGAAATAAAATAAAACGAAATCTCAATACTTGTCTCTTTATTAACATGGAAAATGTTTAAAGAAAAGAGCTTAACATTTCGAAAGTCGTTACCATATTTTTTTCAGAAGGGGGTAAGTATTACTATTTTTTGTTATATACATAGTTATTTTATAAGCACACTTTTACAGAAAATTTAAATCTGACATTTTAACAAATTGTCCTATTCAACATAAAAAAACTTATTTGCCGCATGATAGATGTAAACGTTAAATTAGGTTAAATGGCATACAATAATTGCACACATTAATTCTCAACAGGCCGATGCATAAATGGCGCTTACTGAATTCATGACACCATTACTATGGTTATTATAAAAAAAAACTTTTTTCAGCAGTTTGTTAGCGTCACCTTTAGCGCCCGCTTGAGTTTTTCCGGTCCACGTTTCAGTGAGGATCACTCTAATTATTCTTTCACATTTAGTTAAAATCGCTTTTATGCGTCATGAGCATGACATACATACAAAAGCTCTCTATACAGTGCGGGTTCTGTGCATTTAAGCTTTTTTCTCCATCTGATGGACAAAACTTATATAATATTCTGAAAGTTTTGAAATAAACTTCATATAAATATTCCACCATATACTCAATTGAGATTTATCTATATTATGTAATGTGTAACGGTATGTAATATTTTCTATAGAACGACAAACGCCCGTCTTCTAAAAGAAAAATATTTACTTTGGAAAAAGTTTGTCGCACAGGATGCAAACTACATACCAAACAAATGCATCCTATATCGTATTTTATTCGAAATGTAACGCTTTTTTATTTAGCATTTATATATATCTTAATTGTTAAACTTTCTTAATGATGAAAAAATCTTAAATCTCCGATGAGCATATTATATAAACTGTAAAAGCTGCGCCGACCACCCCATCTCAGGTACTCGAAGTTGTGGCAAAAGAGGTGCATTATTCTCTTGTTAAATTCGCTTTCGCTTCGTATATTCCGTATTAAATTATTAATGTGGTTGGTCAGCAAAAGTACGGCTGAGAAATTCGTTAGACTGCATTTTCGTTAATATTTGGAAACGAGTTTGCCTGTGGTTTTGTCTGACGTCAGACCGAATTAAAAATGGATAAAATTGTTTAAGTGAGGGATCCACTTGTCTGCGATGGATTATAACATTTATATATTATATGCACTTTGTTTGCTATATAATATCTTTTTTGCCAGTCGCTTCAGATAGTGTGTCATTAATCAAGCTCTCTTTCTATGTTAAGATTGTAAGGCTAGCTGCCCATCCAGACGTACGCATTCCTTTATAAATTCTTGTCTTGTGGAAAGCTTTATTTTCGTCGTCTAGTTTTGTAATTAATTATCAAATAAATTCAATTTAAACACGATACATAGTCATATGAAAGTATACACACGTACTTGTATATATAATACCCTATCTTTTAACGGTATTATATACGATGAGTAAATTGAATTTCCAAACGCTCGTGTGTATATTTTTGTGTCCTCTCAACCATAATACATCCGTGAGGGCACGCGGTCGGCATGTGAAATATCGGGTTTCAAACACACGTTAAAATAGTAATTTGTCAAGTTTTACGCGAAATTGTTGGAAAAGGAAAACAATTTCCCAGGATAGAGTTGCAGTATATAGTAAAATATCAGAGTATCATATTGTCGTATCGATACATTCCTGTCGACTGAAATTCCTGTGCGCCCGATGGAATGCAATATATTTTGTATATATGCTGGGGAGTTTAACATATAGTTTGAACTAATAATGACCGTAATTTGGCTGAGTTTTAAATTAATTAGTAAAGGTAGTACGTTGAAGCAAAAATTAATATGATACAGAAGCGCTTCTACCTTCAGCGCATATGTCTTTTGTCAATCTTAACATTGGCTTATAGGGGTTATAATCTAATCTGATATCTACTACTATTTATTTCTTTCTACAGCTTAGCATGCATTTATTTGTGTGGGGAGACCAGACCTGAAGCCAAATTTTCTTATAATTTGTTTCACTAAATTTTTTTCCTAAGTATCATCATATATCTATTTTATTTTATTTAAATTGGTTAAACCCTTCTCATTCTGACGGGATGGTTAAAATTCAGTGTTTTTAAAATAATTCGTCATGATAGATCACGCTGTAGAGGTGGTGGTATTGCAGTTTACATTAAAACTGGCATCTCTAGTAAGATTCTCGATATATATCCAGTCAGAAGTAGACTCGAATTTATGTTTGTTGAAATTCTCTTAAGTAATTTCTTAGTTCTCATAGGCTTAGTATAGGTATAATCCCCCTCAAACAGCGATTTTGCTAATTCCGAGCCTAAATCATATTTATGATGTTATCATATTGACTGGTTTCAATGTCAACATGTGTGTACGAAAATCAAAGTCTAGATCTTTTGTTCTGCTTTTTCTGGTGTGGCACTTTCAAGTGTTCTTTCAGCCCCTACGCACTTATCTCCATCAGCATTGTAGGCTTCTTGTCTAGACCTGTTTAAAGTTGGGAATTTATCAAATGATATTACATGTAGCCAAGTGGAAGGGCCTGGCATTTCCCACCATGACCTTATATTTCTGTCCTATTTTGTTCCCGTTAAGTATGTCCCTCCTGATACTTATTTTTTAGAAATACCTCACGTAATAATTTTGAAGAACCTAATGCTGACCTTGCATGAAATTTACCAAATTCAAAACATTGATGACAAGTTTTTTTTTTATTAATATTACTGCTCTTTTTGATAAATTTGTACCCTTGAAGAAAATTAAACAAGTTACTAACATATGTCCATGGCTCTGTGCAGAGTTGGAGCATGCTGTGATGGATCGTGATATGCCTCACAGAATTTGGAGACGATCAAGATTGAGTACAGACCTGGTTATTATTTGTAGAGCTCAGAGATACAGCAAAACGTTGTGAGGATACGGCGAAAGCCAAATATTTTGAACCGAAACATCATCTCCTTTCTTTAAAGGAACTATGGCGTAATATCGGGTCTATTGGGATTAATACTAAACGCTCTTCTCTTGTAATTTTGATGTAGAGTTAATTAACAGGCATTTTACTACTTCCTCAATTGTTACGTCTGCGTCAATTGGCACCCCGATAACAGCATCATTAATATCGCATCATGTGCAAGATGTTCCTACTGACGACTGCTTTTACTTTCAAAATATAATTCCTGTTAATGTTCTAAAAGTTAAATCAAACGCCGTTGATGGTATTCGAATTAAATTTATAAAATTGCTCTTTACCCCCATTCTCCCTATTTTGTGCCATATTTTTAATTGTATTTTTACAACCTCCGTCTTTCCGGCATAATGGAAACGTGTTAAGGTACTCCCTCTACTAAAAGTTGCAGTTCCAAAAAGTAACATATGAATGATCTTAATAGACCTATAAGTATTTAAACAGCCATGTCAAAATGTATGCAAGTGTTGATTAAATATCAAATAAACGCATACATAACGGATAATAATCTGCTTTCTGAAAAACAATCTGGATTTCGCCCTAATCATAGTACTACTAGGGCCTTACTTAAGGTAACCGAAGACATCAGAATGGATCTCGATAAGAAACATATGAGTATTCTTCTATTTCTGGATTTTTTTTTATAAAATGGCGACTTTAGGACCTTCTAAATTGTAATTTGATTTTCTCTACGTATATAACATATGTATGTAAGAAGTTTAGAGACGAATCGAGTTACGTCAGTCCAAACAAAAGTATAACTTAATCCACCCATTGCACAGCTTCGAATGCAGGAATTCAACTGGAGAATTGACAATTTCCTTGGGATTGATGATTTCCTTGTTTTTTGCTGCCATAATTGCTCACTGGTCCAACTAAACGTGAAAGCACGTTTGTTAGCCATCGTACGAACTATGCAAACTGATCGTGGCATCAATTTTAGACGATGCTAATTAGATTTGGAACATTTTGCCAGTGCAACCAGCATCGATAAAGTAGAATCCACTGCTAACACGCTAGACGTGTGCAAGCGAAAAACAGAATAAAAACTACTCGGTAAAAAAATGGGGTAAGACTTTCCTGATTTCCCTTTGGGTTTTTCTGAATTTTCTTTCATACAATTATTTTCAATTGCGAACACAACAAAAAAAAGTCAAATCGGTGCAGCCGTTTTTGCGTGATGATGCTTTATACATAAATTGTTTTGATTTCTAAATTTTCGTATGATAATCAAATATTAAAAAAAAAAACAATAGATAGATTTATTTCTCATTGGTTCCTGTAATCCCTTGTTGGACATAGGGCCAGTGTGCGGGTTTACACGACTGGTCAGGTCATGCCAATGTGCTGTTTGTGCTATGCTACTCTTATTGGAGCTACTCTTCTAACACTCACAACACATCCCCGATGGTTAAGAGTCATAATTTGCCCTGAAGCGTATCTTGCTATTTTTTATATTCGGAATCGAGATTCATCAACGCCATCATACACTTTTTGTTCTATACAGGGTGCGTGTGTATATGTTAATTGACGGCCTTAATGTTCCGTTATTCCAAATCAATAACATATTTCAGAAATAGGCTATTAATAGCAAGAGGAGTAGGTTCCTCTTTGCTACATTTGAAAAACACTTCGGTCTGCCCGCCGGGATTGAACCGACGACCTCCCATAAGCCAGGCCAACGCGTTAACCCACTCGGCTATGGCTAGATTTTTTTAGAAGTCGAAAAATACTAGTTTTGTGGCACGTAGGCCATAATGTAGGCCCATTGTGCAACGATGAGTCAAGCCGGTCATTAGTTATGGCGTTGCCAACGGACATTATTTAATTTTATTTTTATTTTTTCATTGGTGTGATGGGATTTTTAGTAGATAAGTTATTGGATTGATGTGTTCATTCGTTGATTGGTTTAGTTATCAAAGTAAGAATATTAATTATATTTTCATACAGATATCTGCCCGAAATTTTAAAAACAAGTGTTCTTTAATTTTGTGACAACGAATTACAAATACAAAGTAGAACCTGATTTGTCTCTAAAATATGAAATAGTCGAAGGCCAAATTTACAATCTTATTTACATTTCTGTTCTTTCTATTCCGTTTTTATTTTTTACAAATATATTTTAGAGATTAAATAAATGTTTTTTTTTTATTTCTAATATATATTTTTGCCTACCTAAAATTATGATAACCAGCACTTAAAAATTACTTATTCTTAGAAGTTACAATGACTATTCAGAATTATTTAGCGTCATAGATAGCCAGTCCCCAATTCGCTATAGTAAAACTATACACTATTTATAGAAACAAAAGTTTAACAAAAGATTTGAATAAATAACATAATAATGTATTTTTAAATAATTATATAGACAGTTTATCAAGTCACTGAACATACGCACCGCAGTACGTACAACCCCATTTACGAATTAGGCGCAGCAATTTTCACCGACAAATTGAAAAATATAGCTGTCAGACAAAGTTTTCCGCACGCACACACTCCCATACAACACATACACATTACTACGCCTCCGTCAATTATTTACAGTTAAATGACTTTGATTTATACACACGGCAGTTCGCGTAGCTCATCTCGCACCTATCTATATATACGTACCTTTTCAATGTCAGACTCGGTGAACGCGATCTTCTGCTCCATGCTGTTAACGTATTCCGGTGACAAAAAGCTCAGCGTGTCAAAGTGGGCACAGGATCCGTCGTTACGCGGTACCGTACCGGAATCAATACGGCTGGTTGGTTTCACATTAAAGACTACTCGACCACGGGATGTGATTTGAAGGCTTGACGGTGTCACTAATGGCAGAATGCGAACGGTGGATGGGGTATCTACAAAATCAGAGATAATAGGTATTATTCTATAGTTGCATATATAAGACATGTATATGTACAGAAAATTGTAATTCCTAAATAAAGAAATTTGCCAGCGCGAGAATTAAAGGCGCGATCACGTAGACTCCGGGCAAAAAGTAATTTAAAACGGGCGCGTAACTCGTGCACGTATTTCACCCCCATTTAACCCTCATCAATCACAAGGCGGCAAGCATACGGACTCGGACCCGCCTTCATGTTACGCAGAGCGACCAAAAATATAATAATGTTTAAATACATGTGTTGTACATGACCCACAACAACTGAGTATTGTATATTTGTATATTATATGTACTTGTTGCGTAATTGTGCGCATCGAGAAAGCGGCTCTTAATTGCGACTTAATGCCAACGAATGGCAAATAACATGGCGTGCCTGCATCTCTATATGTTGATGCCGAACGTCGCGAGCCAGAAGCCATTAATAACATATTGATATTGCTTAAACAATCAATTGTTTTGCGGCACAATGTTCGACGACCAATTCCAATAGAACACATCTATATGTATTATTATATGTTTGTTTTGTGTGGGAGTGTGTTTGACGCAATATATTGTACTTTATGTGTGTATGTGTATTTAGACATTGACACTTTGGTATTTAGTTTATATATATATATGTATATGTATATATGGAACGTAATTGTTTACGTCCATTCGGAACAAAGTGACGGACGAAGTCTTCGGTATATTAGAGTTAAGACGGTTAAATGATTCAATCGAGTAAGTATTGCGAATTCTTTTAATTTGCAAAGAAATTGGCATTTGAAGGCACAAGCCACAGAATATATGTGATTTAGAATGCTATATACTAAATAGATGGTATATAGAGATAATATGAATAATGGGTACAGATTTGGAATCAATGGATCAACATAAAGTGAAGTGTGTAAAGACTGATATTTCTAATTGCATTAACATAACATTCTAAAGAGGTAAAACATTTTTTTTAATTTGGTTTAAACAATACTTAAAAACAATACGCTGGTATAATGATTTTTTAATATGTTCAATTATACAGAAACTCTCAGTGCGCTCTAAACGGTGAATTACGCTGCACGTTCTGATTCATCCCTTTTGTACTGTTTTACTGTGAGTCAGTACAGACAAACGACACTGACGCTAGGATTTGATTGGTCGATTTGATTTTTATAGTAGTTTCACAATTACATTCGTATTACACTTTTCTATTAACAATTTACAGCTTTTTTAAAAAAAGAATTCATATCTTCAAAAGTGTATAAGGATAGGGAGGTTTGAATTTTAGCCTATGATCCTGTATTTTCGAAGAACAGTGTTAAAAATTGATCATTAATGATTGATGGATGCTCTTTTTAGCTGATATTTTCTTTGCTCTGATTAATAATTAATCAATGTCTATATTTAATTTAATTTATGTTGTAATGGGTGATTCAAGTAGAGATACTTTTTTCAATAGCCTTTTTTTGACATATCACGTGTGAGTCGTGTAATGCTGTCATGTTATTTTTGTTTAGTATTGTTTGGCATTTCATAATGGAAAGACTTACGCCTGAACAACGTTTACAA
>JANSTU010000562.1:0-34551 GCA_027564075.1 Bolitophila hybrida
CGGTCTGCCGGCCGGGTTTGAACCGGCGACCTCCCATAAGCCAGGCCAACGCGTTAACCCACTCGGCTATGGCTATGCTCTTTATATACTAATATTTAATATACATATTTTATTTAATATACTAATAGAATGATGAATTAAAAAAAATGATAGCGTTGAAATTATTTAGAATTTGAAAAAAGCTTGCATCGAGATGGCTCTGGATGTGTGCAAAGATTTTAACATTCCGTAATATACACTTCCGGAGACTGCAATAAGCTTAAGTGGTTGTTCAGCAAATTTAAAAAAAATACCTTTCTGTCTAAAAAAATGCGATATGTGGGCATTACTAATTATAATTTGAGATATATGTAAGATATCCAGGAATAAAATACATGGTAGTTCTCCAAGGTCCTTTTGTGATAGCTGTAAATCAAATGTAAAGAACCATTTAAGAAAAAATATAAACTAAACGTATATAATTTAGAAACTTGTTGTTTTACTGGGTACTAAATATGTTAGAACAAAGACAATACAAAATATGTCCTGGGAAAACAATGTTTTTTTTATTTTCATTTTGGTCGACACATAATTATTTTTGTTTGGCATATTAACATTTATACCTTCTATATATCCCTAAGTAAAATTAAGAAAATGTTTTTAATAATTAACACAAAACAAAATAAAGGTAAAAAAGTATGTGAACTTTGGGTTCAATCTGATATAAAATGTAAGCAATGGAAAATAACATATAAAACTTATCACTTTTATTTTTAATATAAAATTATTTTTGACTAATTTCACATATAATAATAATTTTATTGTAAATAAATTAAAAAACATTTAAAATATTTATTACAATCACTTATTATTATCTAACCAAAGTGCACTTTGATCCCGATTAGATTAACATTAACAGCAAGTTACTGTTGCCAACCACTTTATACCAAAGACCGTACAATTTCCACGAAAAAAAAATCAAACGACTGCCTTGATCATGATGCGCGGACGTGTGAGACTTCTTTGCAATAATAATATATGCTCACTGCAAACAACCGCTACCAGCCGATTCTGTGCGGGTCTTGAATGTCTTACTTTTTAAAATATGCGCGCGTCTTTAGCATGATGAGCATGTTCGCTCACGGCAAATTTGCGCATGAGCGCGGATGCTTCCGAACGATATTCGCGTGAGGCGAGAGTTCCAGACCGCTTATATTGTTTATTCGACGTTGTCGACGT
Organism: Bolitophila hybrida; assembly: GCA_027564075.1. NCBI lineage: Eukaryota > Metazoa > Arthropoda > Insecta > Diptera > Mycetophilidae > Bolitophila > Bolitophila hybrida. The sequence continues at coordinate 1,219 of JANSTU010000562.1, forward strand.
TGGGCCCCTATAAAAGCTCCGAGCCGCATATCATGTTCGTCAGTTGTTACAGTTACGTTCGACAAGGTGCAAGTTCTCTATATAATTCAAGATTTGTGATCTGTGCCGTATACAGTTTTGTGCAATAACACAACATAAAATACATATATACTGAAACACTTGTTAAACAACACATATATATTCTATTTTCTTCAAATTGCAATATTCCAAATAAGAGCTTTAGATTTTAGTGAGATAATACATCACAAAATTAATACTGCAGCTCATCACGGAACGAATCGTGAGCTATCGGATCAACGTCGTGCTTCTTATATTAACGACGGTCTTCAAACGCGCTTCCGGGTGCGTTTAGTGCAAGTGTGACAGTGCACATGCGAGTACGTGTTTATTATACAATTATTGATGAATTACACGTTGCCGTTCTTAGACAATTGAAAAGTGAAAATTTACGAATATTTTGGACTAAGAGGATTATCTATTACACACACAAAATGACGAATGCATCAAGGATATTTAATGTAAGTGAATTATTATTATTATCTGAACGCCAGATTTATTATTTGAAAACGCATTGTTTCATATGCAGGTGTTACTAATAAACAAGACTCTAATCAATCACAATAACAATTGTTTATTTATCAATAGTACTTAAGTAATTATTATACATGTTTATGAATGACATGAATTAAGCTCATGATGACTAATTTCGTGTAAAAGTGTAGTAAAATTAATATAAAATACTTTTTTTATAAAATATAATAATATTTAAAATATTATCATTTGGTTTTTTAATGTAATAAATCAATAATAATTTGTATACACAAAATGTACATTAATTTAAAATTATAAATACTATTACCTTGCTAATTAGCTACGGTATACAACTGCGCGCGCATTTGTGGTCACCACTTACGGGTTTGTGTGGTATTTACTCGTCCTTTTTCTAATTGTATATTATTTAAATATTTTATTTTTAATTTAATATGTTGTAAATAAAATAAATCTAACACAACTTTCTATATGCATAACCCATACAATTCAATTGATTTATTATTGACTATATTTTACGTAATATATTGCAACTGCACTCTCATCACGTTCTATCCGGTGAATTACTTCTCGAAGACATGTAGGAGATCCCCTTGTTTTATGCAGTTTAACTATTTTTTTTTACATATAATATATTAGCTATATATACTTTATACAGTAATATTATATATAACAAATATGCATGTCATCTATTCGTCATTATTTTCTCGATAGATTAACGCGTCTTATACGTGCGAATTCCAATTTTAACATTTGTCGCTAGGTCATCACTGGCTAAAAATAGCCTTTATCGCTAGGCAACAATTAGAAATAGCTTAAATATATAATGTTATGTAGGTTGCGTGACAATAATACTCATACTGATAAAAGGAAAATTCCGTGGCCATAAATGTCGTATTATGTTATCTTATATGTTTCGTCAGTAAGTCAACCAGGCACACTTATATTATATTTTATTGGACATTGTACATTATACCGTTATACGTATGTTGTGGACGGACGGCATCGATATCAATTGAAGACATATCAAAGCGGCTTTGATAGTAATTAATACGGATTTAACATAATTGACTAATTATATCTATATATCTTTATATATATATACATTATTAGGAAATTTTAATCAATAACTAATGTTGAATTTTGTCTGTTTTTTTACAGGTACGATTTGTGACCGTAATCGGTGTTTTGGTCCTGTTGTGCATGCTGAGTATAAATACTTGTCAGTGCAAACCGGCTGCCGATAAGGGCAAGCATCATAGGCATCGGCTACACAATCATCATCACCAGCAGACTACGGAACCACGTGGTCTCGATCAAGCTACAATTGATCAGTTACAGCCATGTTTCCTAAAGCCTACCACAATGGAGTTGTGTCAGCGATGCGCCAAGGAATCCAAGGACAACTTTGTGTTCCCGATGTGCTGCTCGAACGTGGATGGTGTCCAAGAGTTTTGCGAGAAATTCATCTACTTTGGCATTGCTTGAAAGCAACAGCAAAACAAATTTTCATATTCATTATTACATTCCAATAAAAACATAAACACATCCACACACCCACACAAATACATCATCAGTATATGGCCGTCCTGGGCTCTGAATGTGCTCTCAAGTATAAAATTAAAATATATAATAATCCTTTTTTGTATGTTTCGTTCATAATATAATATAATTTGCTTTCTATTATAAATAATATATTTTAGATATAATTAAGTATTTATTTTAGATGTAAGAAGGCTGTGATCTATTACCTTTGTATGTTGTAATAAAGTATTTATATTGATTAAATAGGTGTTTTTATAATGGCTGTTTGTATAAATAATATAATTATTGATTTTAATTTGGCTGATTTTAAAAATGATAAAATATCAACACATCTTGTATTTTCAAGATTTTTCTGTAAGTATATTTATAAACAACCAATTTACCAATCGATTAAGCAGATCTTCATGCGAGGCATTTTTTTCACAAAATAGCGACTGTAGGACCGCATAAACAATATAAGATATTTCAATGGTCCTTCGCAGAGAATAGTGGAAGTCCCAAGGATCACCATCTGGAAGCCAACATTTTTGTATTATTATTTATTGTAAACTATACATGTTTAGCTAGTGAAGTTCACAAGTTCTCATAATAAAAGTCCTTCTTCTATTCGTCTTTTCTTCTGTGGGCTTGAGCATTATTAAGAGTAAGATTAAAAAATTACACCTTATGCGTAGATTATGACCGATTTTCTAGTCATACCTATCATCATCATAAATACGACACTAATCGGCTACTCACACTCTTACCACTGTAGTAGAAGTCCTCACTGGTTTGCCGAATATTCCACGGATGTTGCTCTGCTGTGGAAGGATGTGAATTTTAATTACAATCTTATCGCTTAAAGCTTGATCAAAAAAACATTTCATTGCCAAGACCAACTAACGTTATGTGCAAACATTGCTTTTCCGGCAAATACGTTAAACAACTACAGGCATATTTTGACGCCTTGTACAAATGGACATTTCGGATAATACCAAATTGCATCCACCCCAAATTTTTGGTGAAACCGGTTACTTCCATTAGATCTTTTTATTAAATATAAATAAATAACATAATTTAACATTTAGATAACATTTAGATAAATTAGATCCATATATCTTTTAAATTTGTTTTCCTTCAAATAAAAAAGTTTCATACAAACTTAAAAACCCCTTAAAAGGTTGATAGGGGTTCTAGCCCCTAAAATGTAGAACTACAATTTTATCAGGAAGAAAATAAGACCATTCTGTAGTTTTTTTAAAGATTTTTTAAATAATTTTTATTTTAAAAAAGGTTTTTTGGTTTTGCAAAATAAGATTTTCAATAAATCCCAGAATTTTTTTTTTTGGGAACTGTCGTTTTTGGGGAATTCTGTTTGCGGGTAATTGTCATAGAGCCGTTTTTTATCGTCAATTTTTTTTTGATTAAAAACATAAGAAGTACTAACAAGTGATAATTTTAAACTATTAAATATAGGTAGGTAGCCCAAATCAAGACTATATTACATTACACCGCCTAAAACTTTGTGGAGCCGTCCTTCTGGCTCAACAACTGCTCAAGCATCATTGCAGTACGACGATGCAGATAGGTTCGCCTGGACAGATTGCACCATCGTTCTTAAGTGGCTTGCAAGCGACCCTTCGCGATAAAACGTTTTCGTCGCAAATATAATTTCTGAAATCCAAAGGACTCTGGACATCCGTTCATTGGATGCACGTATTATTGGAAATGAATCCAGCTGACTGCGCGGCAAGGGGTTTCTCCACCGCATTACTGCCATCGAATTCACTTTGGTGGACTAGACCACAATGGTTACGATATCCTCAAACGCGCTGATCAAACATAACATTAAGAAAGCACTATTTCAAAAACACAACAAATTAATAAGTTCCTCTTCACACACAAGGCTTATTCGTGTAACGGCATTCTGTTTTCGCTTCTCCTCCAATGCACGTCTATCTATCGCAATTATAGCTGGTTGCTTCCATCTGAACTACATGTCATACTACGGTTCTGGATTACCATTTCCAAGGAGAAAGAATTCCGATCTGAGAAGAGCAAGTTACTCAATGATCATCAAATCTCGTCCACAAGCAAACTCATTCGGTTCTATCCGGATCTCGATTCTTTTGAGATCTTGCGCGTAGGTGGTCGTCTAAGAAATGCTGACATAACCTGCCGAAAAAGTCAAACCTGACCAATCTGCTCATCGATAACGCACATATAACCAAGGCCTATGTTGCGGTGTTTGTCTGTTTAGTAACAAAATCTATTCACCTAGAACTCTTTAGCGACTTAACTGCCGCAGCCATCATCGCGGCGTTTCATCGTTTGACATCTCGTCGAGGAATAAGTTTCGATTTATACAGTGACAATGTCACCCATTTCGTCGGATCACAAGAAAGGGTTTTAATGCGCCTTAGACCTCCATTGTTCTCCCATTTTTATGGACTTTCCGCTCCGTAAAATATTTAAAAGTTATTGGTGAAACGACGAAGAGTTGAAGTTGAAGAGTTATCTATATTTTTGGCTCAAACGGAGTCGTTACAAAATTCCAGACCCTTTATCCGCTGACCAGCGATCCTGAATACCTCGCTGCGTTGACGCCAGGACATATTCTATTGGTGACTGCTCAATACAATCCCGGCACCCAGATATTGGCAAAATAGTATTTTAAATACAAAATACTAGTATTTTAAATACTATTTATTTTTTTTTAAAAGTATTTTAAATACTTTGATAATACAAAAAATAATAAATAAATACGTATTTGAAAAAAGTATTTTGAAAATTCAAATTACAAAATACTTTTTTGAAAATACTATTTAAAATACTTTTATTTGAAATACTAATAATAATAATAAATAGTCTGATGGCGCCTAGCTTGCTTGAAACAATTCCAAATCGTCTTACTCGTTGAGACATTTGTATTACATTTTGGGTAATTTTAATGGTATTTCTTGGCCCAAATATTCTCTTTTTTTCTGTTTTTTTTTCTCTGTCTGAGACTACTCATCGAATTAAGGCCATATAAAAAATGTATAGTATTTAGAATAAATAGAAGCTAAAGTTGACCATCAAAAAACTTATTGCTAAAATAACTGAGCTAGAAACCAAGCTCAACGGGAGGGAAAAGCAACGCACCCAGTTTCCACTGCTACAAATCCTGCAAACTATTATACATTCAATCATTGACTACGAGATAAAAAAAAGTACACCAGGCTCGGTCTACAAGAAGTTCTTGGTTAAAGGAACTTCTCGTGATTTTACAAAAGCGCGCGAGTTCATCAAGAACCACCACCACACCTTCGACCCGAAATATGAAAGAGCAAAACAACCATTGTTCTCAGAAAGTAAGGAACGCAACATTAGGTTGTCCGCGGCTTTACAACGGATAGAACCAAAAGGGCAGAGCGTGTGCTAAACCCAATAGCCCAATAGCGATGTCGGAGCTTTCTCTTCGAAATTATGAAATCAAAAGGAGTTTCGCAGTGCTTCAACTGCCAAAATTTCGGACACTCCTCCCGTAACTGCGCAAGGAAGAATCGATGCGAATAAACCCTGCCCAACCACAAGGACCGCGGAGTCAAAGGCCAAGTGTGTCAACTGCAAGGGAGAACATGGTGCGAACTACATATGATGCTCGTACTACCTGATGCTCATCATGCGGCAGCAGCAACTGATAGACGAAGCTATCAAATGTTCTTTCCCCACTCCCCACTTCTATATCGACTTTGATGTCATCATAACGCGTTCTTCATTTTTTCGGCTGAAGAGCTAACAAAATCATTCTCATTTTTCATTTTTTCAGAATTGTATGTGAATTTCTTCTTTCGTGGCCGATTCGGACGGACATGTCAATGTGATTTACGAGATTTAGACATTTCCCTTCTCGATTTTTTTTGCCGTTCATTTTAACTCGAGATTTTATTTTATACTACAAATTTACTAAAACTACTCCTAAATATTCTCTATAGTGTTTAAAACACAGACTCTGGTCACATTTCTAATTAGATGTTACCACCTTTGCCTTCACAATCCGATACGCTCTTCTTTAGGTAAAGTCATTTTCACGTCTCTCGTTCCGGCGTTCGTTTCTATGATCGGTTGTATCCAGTAGATTCCACGTTAATGGCGATAAAATGTTTATATCTATTCAATTTTGTCATAGCTATAGCCGAGTGGGTTTACGCGTTGGCTGTTTTTTTTATTTCTGAAATAGGTTATTGATTTGGAATAATGAAACATTAATGCAATCAATTAACATATACACACGCACACTCTATAGAACAATAAGTCTATGATGGCGTTGATGATTCACGATTTCGAATATAAATAGCAAGATAGATAGATCTCTGTTCATGGAGATATCTCAAAAATATGCATTTTTGCCTTGCAAATTTGTTAGTCGCGTCTGGGCAAATTAAGAGTCCTAACAATCGGTGATGTGTTGTGAGTGTTAGAGCACAGTAGCTCCAATAGGAGTGGCACAAAACAGCACATTAGCATGACCAGTCGTAGGAACCTGTAATGGTCAATGTATTCGGTGTGCGGCATCGCACACTTGCCCTATGTCCCACAAGGGATTGAAGGATCCAATGAGAATTTTGTCAAATATAAAAACCAATTTCTGGATTTTTTTAAAAATACATTTTTATTTAATTCAAAACAACAACAAAATAAATAACTATTTAAAAAATACATGTGCAGCCGCTGCAGTCACCCAGTTCTATTTCGCATCCTGCGGACTATAGTTTGCCTTCAGTTTGTTGAAGTACAACAGATCTTTCTGACTGACGGATGGCACAAAGTTGCCGGCCGAAACCTTGAAGTCGGCTAGTGTGACGATCACTCGTTCAGGTGTCAGTTCATCGGTACTGATTTTACCTGTAGTAAAATTAGTGACGTTTTTAATAAATTTAATTCAAAATGCGTAAATCAAGTACCGGTTTGATGGTCATGAATTGTGCGACGGACAGCGCTAAGCCATGCATTCGAGCAGATCGAATACAGATCGGCTCCGGTCATATCATGTTTGAGAATGTCCGCTATGGACTTTACAGTCAGGCCTTTGTCCAGTACAAATCTGACAAAATACATTATTTTATAATAAATGTTAATAAATCTGAAGAAAAAAAAACTAACTTCTTCATTTGAGCTTGAAGCACAGCTGCTTTCTCATCAGAGTTCGTACACGGTCCTACATAGAGGAGTTTATCAAAACGTCCGGGACGCAGCAAGGCGGGATCAATTAGATCTGGTCGATTTGTTGCTGCCAATATGAAAATCTGCTTCTGTGGCTCAGAGTCTTTAAATCAAATTATTTTTTTTTTATTTTTCATTAATTTGGTTTTTAATACTTGAATCCTAAAATAAATATAGGATACTTCAAAAAAATGAATAATCTATATTTAAAGAGACCTTACAATGTTGATATATTAAATACTTGTATATTACCTGTAACCATTCCATCCATTTCGGCAAGAAGCTGACTGACAACTCTGTCCATAACTCCTCCAGAGTCTCCTGCTTCACCACGATTGGGCGCTAGCGAGTCTAGTTCGTCCAGGAACACCACACAGGGTGCTGCAGAGCGTGCTCTCGCAAATACTAAAAAGAAAATATAATATTATACAACAAAATATACGTGATAGTAAAAAAAAATCACCCTCTCGAACATTCTGCTCGCTCTGTCCCACATACATGTTCAGCAGTTCTGGGCCCTGCACAGACAAAAAACTCAGATTGCACTCTGTCGCCACGGCCTTGGCAACGAGTGTTTTACCCGTACCCGGTGGACCGTACAGTAGAATTCCTGAACGTCGCATATTATTTCCCATCAAGTGCATGTGCTTTAGCGGTAGTCCAATGCTGCTCTGCACTTCGTCCTTGAGCTTAGCCAGTCCACCGATATCTGACCACAGTACAGTTGGAACCTTTGGTGCACCCAAACTATCCGAAAAGTCAGCCTGCATTGCTGACAAATTAGCCTCAAAATGCGTACGATTTAGTTGCTCACTATTATTGGTCATATTCTTGCATTTCACACTGTTCTCATATAGTAAAACCAAATCACCAAACAGAAATCCCTGCGACTTCTCAGCAGCCATTACGAGACTTTGCTGCACTTCGTCTGATTCGTCTTCTGATGCATTTTGCAAACTAAACAACGGTACACTGTCCACTGCTTCGTTGAAGATCTTCTCGCACGTTGTCTCTTTGGTGTGCAGCCATCGAAGTATTTGCAGGCGTTCGCTCTTTGAAGGAGGCTCAATTTTAATTATTTCCAAGAATAGTCGCTGAATAATTGGTCGCATTTCCTTGGCACTGCTTATTGCAATCAGTATTACAGGCAGATTACGCTCGGTACCAAACAACGTTTGCAGTTCACTCTGAAACATCGAAATTAGGCGTAGATCTTCACGACCTTCATGATCGACGCCGAAAATCTTAAAAAAAAAATTGTGATAAGTCAATATTTTCTAACGATTAGACAGGGCTTACCTCAAAATTATGCAGACAAATTATCAATGGCTCACAAACGTTAGACTTTGCAAGCACCGTACGCATCTTGGCCTCTGTTTGTGCGGGAATTTGAGAAACAATCTCAGCACAGTCCACACCATACGTTTGAATACCCAGACTTTGTGCAACCGTTGTTAATACAGTATTACGTCCTGATCCACGTTCGCCTTGCAGCAAGAACGTGGGAAACAGGTTGCGAGACGAAAACACCGTACGTCCTCCGACAGGTATAAACGGCAGAATCGATGATTTCAGAGCGTCATGGTATCCGATCAATCCAGTTGGGCATGCTGTTATAAAACAGGTATCGTGCAATTGCTGCTTGGGAATTGCGTAATTTATGCTGGTGCTCTGGTGTAATTCTGTCTGACCCTTTACAACAATGGCTAAGATCTCAAAAGGATTCGATTCAGACTCGACATGAACACACCGGAAGCGTAAGCGTCGTAGTTTTGCAAATACTGTAAAATTCTTAGCATACATCTGGCTGTTTACGCATGTTGCGTCCAAGGAAATCTCGTACGTATAGTTACGGTAAAGAACGCGTGGTGCACTAAAATATGTGCTCAGGATCTCATCTGTTACGTCATTCGGTAGGTCATAAGGATTATTGATTATAAAGACCGTTGCTTTTGTTGCGAGTTGCGGTGTTGTCTGACTAGAGTTAAATCCAGCAAGACGCACGATAATATCTTCATTATCATCTAGTTTGTACTTGGACAACATATTCTGAAAGCAATTCTCACTAACAAACACACAGTTCGGTTCACAATGAGCGCTTGCGAGAACTGGCATCAGAATTGTTGAGTTCGGACGGCTCAGCATGGCTGAAACGATTTCCGGTTCACCGGGAGCAAGTCTGGCTGTAGAACCTCGACTTACGAAATCCACATTAATCCAGTTCAGATCCTTTGTGATAACATATCGATCGTATGTGCTCTCAGACACGATGACATAGTGTTCGGCTCGTAAGAGTTCTCCATTTGTTAGCAGTGTGAAAAAACTCTTCGGCACCGGCACCAGGCGAAACTTAGAACCAAGCATTGTTTCGAAGCGCTTGATTATTTGCAGCAGATAGAAGGCGGGGAAATGGTAAGAGGGGTATCTAGGCAGGACTAGTGCTGATGCCCAGGCAATGAAGTGCAGAATGTGCAGTGGATGTTGTGCGATTGGCTTTGATGTGGACATCTAAAGATAAGATTTACAATTATGATTACAAGTGATACAATACAGGTTTTAAGATTATTGGGGTAGTTATTGAAGAAAAACACAGTCGAACGTTAATTGATGAGAGCTCATGCTGGATTTTAGTACCAGATGTTAATATTGTTGCATATATCATTTATAAATGTTTATAGATAAACACACACAAAACGATGAAGATACTTCCAGGTCATCTGGTGGGCATCACTTACGCAATATTAATCTGCAAATACTTAAATGTTTTGTAAAATGGGGTAGGGTAGGAACAGAGCAACGGTTATCAGACGTAACTATAGTGACGACATCTTTGGGCAGACATTTCTATACTCTCTGAAATTTTAGATTAAAATTTTATTCGATAGAAAGTGGAAAGGTAGAATTGTTTTTATTATAATATATGTTTCTATTAAAATTATAAAAGAGATTTAAATTATGTTTCTTAATTGACTTTACTAAAACACTGCAATCTCAACCCTCTCCAAATTCAATCATCCTTCAATTGCATTCGGCACGACAAACGAATCCAATAATAAACATTTATAAGGTTTTATTTTTATTACCGCTCAATGAAAAACAAAAACAATCCTATCGTGACACCATGAATCGACAATAAACGTACCTTGAAACGAGTTGACGTGCTCTTTTCCTTGAATTTTCCGTTGCTATTTCCACCAAGCTTACATGCCGAGCAAAAAAGGTTTTTTGAATCTTTTCACGGCAACGACAAAACTACAACCAAATTTGAGCTAAAATAATGCGAGTATTTATATGCGCAAACACGGAAGAACAATACACAGTTGAGATTAGAGATTACAGCGACAACTGACAGATGACATTTGCTCAACAACAAAAAAAAAATAGAAAATTGCGGCAACGGCGCCAGTTTCGAGCAGTTTCAAATCATCTTTCGGCTCCGTTGCGGTGCGTGTGTGGTTAGATCCCAAACGGCAATGTGTTACGAGCTAACGCCGAGTATACACGAAAAATAATATAAAAAAAACAAAACTCGTCAATACGATGAGCGAATAGACGAAGAGAAATTTACATTTAGAGAAAATCATTCGAGCGAAAATGCATGCATTTACGAGCGAGAAACACTGTTATTCTTTCTCCGATATCTGAGCACTGACCACGAAGGTATGACTTTCGCAGCGGTTTTCAGGGGTATTTTGTGTGTAAATTTAATAAGTTCTTGGCAAGACAGACGACAGTAATTACGGCTCCGGCCTTCTTCAGTGGTAAAATATTACACTATACACATTGAGCATTGCTCTTCTCACTATCGCATGAAGATATAAATATATATATAGAATTTGAATGTTTTCCATTGCGACTTAAGTGGCATATATAATATATATGTACGTATGTGCATTTTCTATTTAATGTAATTCTAACGAGATGGTTCACAACAATCACAACCGCTAAGAACTATAAGTTAGGTTAAGGATTAGTTTGTTTTCTGAAAGCAGTTCAGGGTAGCAATTTTGTGCGCCAGACAACTCAAAACAAGCGTGTATAAAGTGCTTTACAAATTATTTCATATATGGTAGCTGTTTCTTCTTTCATTATTGTTGTTATTCTTTTATTGTTTTTCACCTATAGTATACAATCTTCCTTTTGCTGGGCTTTTTGTTCATGTTTATGTCAAAATCAAAATGTTTATTTACAAGGAATAATTTTGAAAATGTGTGGATGACACTGAAATTTGTTCATCTTGTACAGAGACGTGGTTTTGGTTTTTGTTTGCGCCAGAGGTAATATATAACTTTACATTATTAAAAATATACCTACACCTGTTTCAATGCAAACACAATAAACCACTCATATGTAGAACACACACGTGAGGCTATAAGTTTTATATACGCGTTTGGCGTTTGACGCATGATAACATATGATAACAAGTTGAAACGCTTAGATAGAACTGTCATTATATCAATTGTTTGATGTTGAGATAATCTAATCTAATCAAAATATATTTGTATATTTGACAATGACAATATATAATTGCCGCCTGGGAATATGTAGATTCTGTTTTTGCTGATTTTTCGTATTCTGGGCAGCGATTCTGTGCATATTTTAGACACTCTAGCGTGTCATATGTAGCTACTATTTTTGAACGCACAATGTTTTTGTTGTTTATTTTAAATCTATGCAAACATGTACTGACAATCACATTTCTGTAATAGCGTTGTGCTAGTTATTCACAGGAAAGTATTATACTTGCGCAAAATCTACTGAGCAGACGAAAAAATATTAAAAGATGTTTATTTATATCACACGAGGTTACTGATTTTTCAAAACTGATTATTACCAACTTTCTTTTACAGGCTTCCACTACTGTTACCAATGTAAGGAAATATGTGAACGAATGTGAATATAGCACAGCAGAGTTTAATTGTGACAGCGCGCCCAGAAGTATTCTATATATTCTCAAATTCTCTTGTTATCTGTTTCTGTCTTTATGTATTCTCGTTCTGTGGTTCTGTCTGCTGTCAAACAGCCATTTTTGGCATTATTGATTTTCGCGACGTTTTCTTCCGCGTTTCGTGTGTGCACACAGAGCTCTGTGGAAAAGTGGAAAATAGGAAAATGTTTCGTTGATCTGTGTGCAATAAGTGTTTATCGTAAAATGCACACGAGCGTCGCCTGAGAGTCAAGGTACGTGGGTGTCATACGTACTGCTCGGTTATTTTTAGGCTGTACGGCCGCGGTTTACATTGTTATTGTTTTGTGGTCACAGTCTACTGTGCGGGGGCAGATCACCAGCTCTCACGCTCGCGCGCGCGACAAACCAAACTCGTGTGTATATGTGTTTATTGTGTGTCTGTGATAAATATAAACGGCGTCCGTGCAATTCTGTTTTCCGGACGCGATCGCAATGTGCTCTTAAAAAAAGCGTGCAAAGGGTCGATAGAAAAATTATTACACTCACACAAAATTCCTATGTACGAGTTTGGTGTTTGTCAGAGTGTGTGTGTGTGCGTATAGAGCAAGTGTAATCGATTTATCGCGCCGTTTAGAGGCCAAGTGATTTGCTGGTTTTATCTAAATGATAATGGTTAAATTTGTAAATTCTAACGTTTCAGAGACGAGAAAATGTTAGTGAGCAGATTGTGAGCGTGCATCGTGTGTGTGTGTGTGTGTGTGTGCGACGGATGTGAAGAGTGACCCCCGTACTATCGGAAGACGGAACACACGCGCGCACACGCTTTCAGGGGCTAGGATTGACACTTTAAATCGGAAAAAAACATTCCACCACAAAGCATGGCCTCGGTCGCCGCTTGGCTGCCATTTGCACGGGCGGCGGCCATCGGATGGGTACCGATAGCTACTCATCCACTACCCTCGCCTCCCATTCCTAAGGACCGTCGAAAAACGGACGATGAAAAACTATTCTTGAACGTGTCCGGTCGTCGCTTCGAAACGTGGCGCAACACACTAGAAAAGTATCCAGACACTCTGCTCGGTTCGAACGAGCGTGAATTCTTCTACGATGAAGACGTCAAAGAGTACTTCTTCGACCGTGATCCAGACATCTTCCGACACATTCTCAACTACTATCGCACCGGAAAGCTTCACTATCCAAAACATGAGTGCTTGACCAGTTATGATGAGGAGCTGGCATTTTTTGGTATTCTTCCTGACGTCATTGGAGATTGCTGTTACGAAGATTATCGTGATCGAAAGCGTGAAAATGCCGAACGACTGATGGACGATAAATTATCAGAAAATGGTGATCAAAACCTGCAGCAGCTCACCAACATAAGACAGAAAATGTGGCGAGCTTTTGAGAATCCACATACCTCAACGGCAGCGCTGGTCTTTTACTATGTGACCGGTTTCTTTATTGCGGTGTCCGTAATGGCAAACGTTGTAGAAACAGTTCCATGCGGCCATCGACCAGGTCGTGCTGGAACACTGCCATGTGGCGAGCGTTACAAGATCGTATTCTTTTGCCTAGACACGGCTTGTGTTATGATCTTTACCGCAGAGTATTTACTGCGATTGTTTGCTGCACCAGATCGCTGTAAATTCATGGGTTCCGTGATGAGCATCATCGATGTGGTAGCCATTCTGCCGTACTACATTGGACTGGGTATTACGGACAACGACGATGTGTCTGGAGCCTTTGTGACGCTTCGAGTCTTCCGAGTGTTCCGTATATTTAAGTTTTCACGCCACTCGCAAGGTTTGCGAATTCTTGGCTACACGCTAAAGTCGTGTGCCTCCGAACTGGGTTTCTTGGTTTTCTCGCTGGCCATGGCCATCATCATATTTGCCACAGTTATGTTCTATGCTGAAAAGAACGTAACCGAGACAAACTTTACGTCGATTCCGGCCGCCTTCTGGTACACCATTGTCACGATGACCACACTGGGGTAAGTCAAGTACTTTTCCGTTGTTTATGAGAGCATAGAGATTATGTTCTCAATAACTATATAAATAATTTATACATAGCATTTTTATGACCCATTCCCAGACATGAACGCGTTTTGTTTCATGTTTCCTCGCCTTTTTTATTAAAATATCGTGTCGGTGTGTGTGCAACACATAAAAAAGTAAATTGATATTTTTCCACGCGTTTTTTTACTCTGTGTGTGTGTTTAGAATATCGTGGCGGCTTTTTATTTATTGTTTTTGTGTAAACAACACACATGCTCACTCGCATAGCTTCAATTGTATAGCTTTTTCATCTTCCAATGAATGGATATTTTTTGTTGTTGCTATCCCAATAGCCTGTACTCTATAGCAATAGTCGCAATATATAAATATTCTCAGATTGCTATCAAATCTCGACAATTATTAGTTTGTTTTGCGTGCGCGCAATTAGCCAGCGGTTTATAATTGTGGCGGCAAAATATTGAAAATGAGCGCGCAATTTGTTTATTTAATCCAAACGTTTTCGCTTTAGTGCGTTTTATCGGTTTTATGGATGCCATTTCAGAGCGGAAATTTAAACATGGCCATAAGCATTAAGATTTTTACGATCGGCGATATAATATGCTGCTATAATGTCGAATATAGGGCTAATACGCGGTACAAGCGAGTGAATCAAATCACTTGAAATTGCGAAAGGAAAGCGCCGCCACGCTGCCAACGACTCGTAATGTAAATACGAAGAATTGTATTTTTGAGATGCTACTAGTCACTTTGTTATGACCATGGTATCGTTTTTTTTGTAATTTTAATTTTATTGCTTTTATTTTGTTGCAAGATGCTTCTGAGCTGATTTTTATGATAAAATAAATATTTTTTTGTCTGATACATTTTCTTTCCTTTTCAAATTTTCATGGATGAATTTAACTGTAAATAATCTGCATCTAAATAGCGTGGGCATTTCAATGCAAATGTTCGAACTAATAGGATGTTTCTCGCTGAACGGATTTTTTTATTTTTTCTGTACTCTACTCTAAATATTATTATATATATTTTTTAAATTTATAATTTTATATATTCATTGCAATAATGATTGGAAATTGAGATAAATGAGATATGATATTGTAAATATTGGTAACATTTTATATTAAAAAAAAACTATTTTAATCGTATCGTGATTGATTCTCTATAAAAAATAGTGCCTTAATAAAATAGAGATGAATATTTCCCTCATCCGCAGATGCCTTATCTTATCTTACCTTGGACGAACATAGTCCGTTTTTCTTTCAACAAGAGTCGTCTAATTCTTTTTAAAAATGTTCTTCTAATATTTCTTTGAGAGTATACAGAAATTCTTCAAATTAAAGTGTCGTTAGCTTCGAAATGTCCGATCGAAGTACGAATAAATTACGTATTGAATCTCAAGTTTTTTTTAAAGTAATTATGGGTTTTAGAGTTACGTGTTTTATTTAAAGAATTGTCTTTTTTCATGAATTATGTTATTTTTTTCAAGAAATATAAGTTTTAAGAGTTTCATTTGAAATCTCAAGACTTGTGGGTTTTGCGTTTCATGCAACTGATCGTAAGACATATCTTAAAATGCATACAGATCATATCAGCCCCTTGAGTTTGAAGTTCCTTGTGGTAGGCCCAATTGTGTTGTGTTTTAAAAGCCCAATCTGATTTTATTTTGTTTACATATAAAGTTATTAACACTGAAATACATATTCATAGAATACACATCTATAAATATCTGAATCATCCTGTATGAAGAGGATGTTTTACATATTTATAAAAAATATCAAGAGATATTGGTTTTATGAACTGTGGGTTTTGCGGTTATGTGTATTGTGAATTATGAGTGAGTTTTAAAAATAATGTTTTTTGAGATTTATAAACATTCTAACTTTAGAGTTTTAAGTAAATAATGAAATGTTCACTTTACCTTATTAACTTTATTACAGTTTTCCTATTATATAGCTGTCTAAATTATTAGGCTCCATTCTTTATTTAATTATTTAATGTATATGGTCAATGTACATTATTTAACAGCTTAAAATAATAAATTTTGAAAATTATCTTCTAATCAATCTGTACGTTCCAAAATTGTTCTTTATTTGAGTTCTTTGAAATATAGCGCTTTTTAACAAAGCACGCAAAACTGACCAGCGGATTGAATGGGCGCTCAGAGTAAATATAAAAGTGTTCTTATAGCGGAGGGAGTTTACGTTATTTAGACTACAGTAAGGTTGTTGTTGACGAGGGTGTATTCCCCAATCCCCCCTCGCATATCATCACAATCCCAAAAAACTGGAGAGAGGACAGATCCATCATTAATGAAGACTAATTTGTCCGATTTTTTTTGCAGTTCCACAGAATAGCATTGATCTAATTAATTCTTCACAGGTCGTCTTTTTTATAGAATGCCTGCCCTTTTGCTACATTCCTACACCCTTGAGGAATTTACGCGTCGTCTTTCAATCTGGTGAGATCGACTGCTCAATCCTTCAGGCCCATTAGTAAGACCTTTTTTCCTGAAGTCTCTTGACTTCTGTTCATAACGTATGTGTGTCTCACACCATTTCAAGATGGATAGATTAAATATGGATAGCCCCTCTTTCAGTGGTGTCGAATCCGTAAAAGTCCAGGTTAATAGGGGTGTTTTACCTGCATTGCTATGGAGTATGGTAGATTCAGCTAAAAACTCCATTCGGACAATATACTAATGAGAGCTTTCTGCCAATGACAGCAAACTTTTGGCAAATCATGGGGGCTCTCGCGCCAAAAGGTTCACGCAATGATTAGACCACTCATATCCTATGCCTCTTGGTAGTCGGCTCATAGGCTCTTTTTATGCTGCTGGAAAATCTCCCCTATTGGTCATATTTCTATTTGGAATGATAGTATCAATTCCAAAAATGGAATGCCTTCGGACTATATCACTCCTAGATTCTGTTTTCGTGTAAACTTTGAAGTGACAATCCTACCAGAGAAGCCTGCGAAGAGAACACAAGTCACCTTCATCTCTTCCAGTATGAAGTTTTTGCTACACTTGTCTTTGTCTAGAAAAATCTCATCTTTTAAATATATAAACAAACATATTTATATCTGCGTGAATCTCGATTCACATCGTGACTCGTACTGAACAGTCTTGCGGACATTTTGGCGGCCGAGGTTCTAGAAAGCAGTAGTACTAATAATATAGCTATATAGATTTTTTATTATCAAAGTTATTTTATATATTTAAATAACTATTTACAATTTACACAAATTTAAAAAAAAAACATTTAGCTGAATAATATTCAAATTTGAAACGAAAACTATTTAATATTTGTTTTCAAAGTTCATCCTTTCTTTTTTTTTTGGAATCCTTGGCTAAATCTTTTTTAAAAAAAAAACTAACTTTACAATAAAAACAAAAAAAAAAATATTGATTTATGTAGTTAATCAAAACATTATTTAAATTAATATTAATATTAATATTATATTAATATTACTATTTCAGTTACGGAGACATGGTGCCCGAAACGATAGCCGGTAAAATTGTGGGTGGCGTGTGCTCCTTGAGCGGAGTGTTGGTAATCGCGCTTCCCGTGCCTGTCATCGTGTCCAATTTCAGTCGTATATATCATCAAAATCAACGTGCCGATAAGCGCAAAGCTCAACGGGTAACTTAACAAACTAGTTATTTACAGACAGATTAGTAGTTTAATTTCACAAATTCCATTACAGAAAGCTCGTCTGGCCCGGATACGTATTGCAAAGGCATCATCAGGTGCTGCATTCGTCAGCAAGAAGAAAGCGGCTGAAGCGCGTTTGGCCGCCCAAGAGTCCGGCATCGAACTGGACGACACCTATCGCGAGGAGGATATTTTTGAGCTACAACATCACCATCTGTTGCGCTGCCTTGAGCGTACCACGGTAATTAAAATGCGCTTTGCATTATTTGTTTTTTATTACTGTTGTTTTGATCGACCGTTATTCAATGTGTTCTAAACAAATCAAACAAACAAAAAACAACTTCATTTCACTCTATCTCACTCTCTCCTGTTGTGTTATGCGACTTCTAACTATTATAATGCCGACCGATCGTAATAACCGTTTTTTTGATGTGTTTGTGTTTTTTCTTTTCCTGTTCTTTCGTTGCCGTGTAGGATCGAGAGTTCGTAGAATTGGAAATTCCATTTAACGGGCAGCCCAAGCGGCCTGGCTCACCGTCGCCCATGGCTAGTCCTGCGCATTCGCTAGCAAGTAATGTAGGTTTGTTGCAGTCTTGCTGTGGCCGATGTTGTTCGCAGCGTTATCAGGTACGACTCTTTCGCTCCCCGTTTTTGTCTGCGTGATGCTGTCAATTTTTTTGAATACTTTGTTTAATTTCCGTGCGCTTGTGTGCGTGTGTACTTGGGCAGAAGCTCAGACGCTTAAAGTGCATATATTATACGTCTGACATTTGCTCAATCGTCATATTCACACATACGCACACATTATCTTGTATCAATATTTACATTTCCTTCTCACACAATTTTTGGAGCGATGTTTAACAACACTCAATTTGAACGTCCGTTTTGAGCTGGAGACACATCGTTTCGTTTTTTGCACTTCTGTTTTGTTTTATTGTGTTCTTCTCTGGCACCATTGGACAAAAGAATTCAATCAAATCTAATCTAATCTAATCTAAATTAAATAATGAACATTTGTATCGTGTTTCTTACTGTGATTTTACTAACTGTGATCGAATCCTTTTGTTTATACCTATATATAAAACCTAAATCAAATCGTTTGACTTGGTCAAATTATAAAATCATTATATTTTTTTTAGATTTTTCAAAATAATTGTTTAAACGATTTGAATTAGGACTTTTTTTATTTTCAGAATATTGAGACTGATAAAATTAAATTGCATTTGTAAAGTTATTTACTTTATACTCTCATTCAAAATTCAACGTGATCTAATTTATGAATGCATTTTAATTACTAATCTAAGGCATTTTGATACATTTATATATTTTTTGTGCTTGTTATTTATTAAACGATATATTTCTATACACTTACTCCAACATTTCTATATTTATATGTAACACTATATTTATAACACAAATAAATAAAACCTGATCACTTATGTTTTGCTGCCATTTTTTGTATTATTATTTTAAGGGTGATTCCGCTGTTGATTCACTTCACTAATTATTTTGCATTCAATATCTCGCAAGAGTTGTATCTCTCGTTGTTTAGTATGCCTTTGCACATCATGTTAATAATAATGCAACATTGTCGTCTCTGATGCATATTGCTGTATATTTTATGGAAATTATGTTTGAATTATTGGCTATATTTTGTTTGTATGTACATATTTATACTATATTTTTTAGGGGAGTATTATTAATTAAAAGTTTTAAATATATAGAATACAAATTAACCAACGTATTTGCGGAATATAGCGTTATTTATAAATATTGCCTTACTGAGAATTATATTGAGAAGAAACCACCACCAATAATAGGGACAGCGACAACTATATTGTTTATACGATAAATTATGCTGAAGAAGTCTTATGGCTGTTTGTGATACTTGTTTTTTTTTAAAGTGAGTAACAAAAATTATCATGATCATAATAAGTGATTAATATGAGTTTTAGTCATAAATAAGTTTGATTTCTTTTTTTTCAACAAAGTTATAGTATTTCCTGCTGCTTCTCACGTTGACCAGGACAGTTGTTATTAGTAAGACCAGGCTATTACAAATACGGTTTTTTGCAAAAAAAAATCAGATGGGCTACAATTTGACCGATGGTCATCCTTGAGGCATATATAGCAAAGTAATTTATAATTAATGATCCAATCGTCCCAATATTCGGTAGGAAAGCCTCGGTTGTCTTCTTGAGTAGAATTTTATGTTGACTGTAAGAGCCCAAATTCACAGAGAGCTCGAATGAGCAAATTAAAATTCAAATTCGAATGACAAAGTATTAATCAAAATTACTACTTTGAGGTTCTTGCTTGCTCCGCGAAAGACTGAGGAAAAAACGACCCAAATGGCTTTGAATTTTGATTTGTTTTTTTGGCTCTCGGTGAATATGGGCTCTTCCAGTGCATGGATTGGCGATTCGTTTCAGGATCATAATTTACAAAAAAATGTTTTGTCACATGTTATTATCCTTTCCAATAAGTTTCGGTTAATTTCAATTACATTCAAAGTGTAATTTTTGCGCGCTCCTTTTTTTCGGTAAAACATAAAAACAACTCTAATTCGAACGAAGGCTACGGCTATACTGATGTGTTTACAGAAGCTTCCTCTTCAATATTAGGCATCATCTAAAAATGTAATTCTGTTAATTTATAAATTTGAAATACAGAAAAATATGACAAATTGAAAGATTTGGACTAGATGGTAATTTTTATGAATCATAATCTTATAATTATCTAAAATTAGGTAGGATTATGTATCGGTTCTATGCCTTTTCCATTTTGTATGAAAATATTTGTGGGCTATGCTTGTAAAAATTGCAATATTGGTTACTAAAAATTCCTATTCTATAGAAATATATGAGAAAAACATAATTTAGATAATTTAGTGGGATACGTTGAGTGTCCAGAGACTACGAATAAGTTATTAAGAGGGATTCTATAGAAAACTATCGCTAAATAAACATGTAAGTTCATGATCTCACAAGGCTTTTCCATCATCTACAGTTTTTTTTAAGTTTGATTATTTTTCTCTCAGCTCTGTTAAATACACAGCCCTAAACACGACCACACAAGCAGCCATGTACCTCTGTTTTTTTGTTATTATATTGTTTTCCGTTTGGCTCGTCTCTTAATATATACAAACACACTCACACCCAGACACACTCAAAACTAAATACCGACACACAATCTCAAAAGACAATAATATACATAAGTCCGTGTGAACAACCGTTGTTTTCTGTTTTGTCTAATTCACAGGAAGGTCCAGCCTACCGCTGTGGTACCAAGCGTACTTCGAATACCTCCCAAGAAGATCGCATTTCTTACAATTCATAGACTTATTAAAACTCTCCTGGAGAGCGCGTACGAATCCTGGACCGTCGCCCATCGTTTAAATAATATAATATTATTTTTTAACAATGTTTTAATTTCGAGTACTAAATATTATACAATTCTAGCTGTATAATTGTTATATATATACTATATACTACTATATATATATTATTATAAAACAAATAGAGGCTGAGCGGATTTAGTGCTGTGTGTGCGTTTTGATTTTATGATGGGTTTTATATGTTATTACGTCTTTATTATATTATTCTTTAGAAACAAGAATATCTAGCCATATTCGAAGTTGATTGTGAATTGTGGATCTTTCATACATTCTATTTATAATCGCTATACCCTTAAACAATGGTAAAAATGATTATATAAATATAATATATATGTAGATTTATGTATTTAAGAGTTAATGATGTGTGTTTTGTAGTCAATTGGTTGTTTTGTAGTCAAATGAATATAATTATTCTAAACGCTTTTTTTATTTGGCCTTTAATTAAATCTGTGTTTTTTTGTAATACTTATTTTTTTTATTTTCTGGCATGTCTTTTTTCTGAATAAAAAATAAATAAAATATATATGTATATATTAATCGAGCGTTCATGCAAGTTGATACGTCCCTCGAATTTAGATGTCGTAAGTGCTTCTCGTTGTTAGCGCAAGCTTCACTAAATCAGTGTATTCGCGAGCATCTTGTATTTAACTATAAGCTAAGTGTGAATTAGATAGCATTATAAGATAGTCTTCAAAACTGTTCGATCGAAAGTACCAGTAAGAGTTCGTTTTAGCAGTCGTGTGGAAAGTATATGCCAGCCACGGCAACCGCACAGACCAATCAAGTCGGCACCGGGAACATGCAGGACGGCACGTATTTGGTGGAGGCGTCCTTCTGAACAGCATGACCTCACCATCATACACAACAAATACAACAATAGCCCACATCACCAATACAAATACAAACTACCTTGAATTGAATATACAATAATAATATTTACATATATTTACATAGTATATAACAAAAAAACCCACAAAGAATGAATGAAAGGCAATATACAAAACACACATTGTGCTATATAAGGAAAAGATATACATAATATTAAAGATGGTCAGTCCTGATTCAGAGGACCGATTTTATATATAGCAATTATGTACATCATCAGAGTACATTCAAAAATCTAAATATAGATATTTAAAAAAATATAATGCGAAAGAAATCGTCACCGCGCAGATCACAGGAATACCTTTTAGATTGTAGAATGTTATAATTGATATAGGCTATTATTATATATAGCAATTTAGTATTTTTTTTTCAAATTTCGTTATTTGTGTGATTGTCGACATACATATAAACGGGTCCTTAGGATTACCTTATATATACGCATGCGGGTTATTTGCTATAGATACCTAGCAAAAGAAAATAATTTTAGACAATTTAAACAAACATCTATTCGTAAAATCCATAAATATGTAAATGTGTAATATATAAAAAAAAGAAAAGAAAAAAAGTGGTTACAACAAATGAATATATAAAATATTCTATTATAACGTTTAAATACAAGAGATTTAATCAACCGCCGAGCGTCAATTTAAAATAAATGTGAATTATATAGAAACTCTATTCCACACATTATATGCTTTTCTTTTTTCTTTTGTCAAAAATCCAGTGTATAATGTTTTAGTGACTAAAATGATTTTTTGGTTTTGAGTCGATTTTATTGCAGTTATTGTTTGTAAAGTCATTTGATCTTAGAAATCTCAACAATATTGTTCTCATGATAAAATATTTGAAAAAATCACCTGTTATATACCTAATTTTGTTGTATTGGCCAAAATATTTCAAATTTGTTGTATTAATCTAAAAAAAAAATCTATCTTTTATAAAACAAAAACATTTTGCAAATGAAATTACAATAAATTCTTTTTTTTTATTTATTTAAATTAAACATTTTAACACTAGAACGACGAGACGGGTTTGACCTAACATTTTGAATGCATGTATCTTTTTATTTCTGATCAACATTTTATGACTTTTATAATTAATTATTGAAAAAAGTCATAAAATCTTGAATCATTTCATTCAGAAATAAATAAGATACCCGCATTTCGGTCATTTGACACATCTCGTTGTTCTATTATTAAAAATAAAAAATATACGTTTTTTCGTAAACGCAATTATTTTTTTTTGTTTTTCGATACACACATCTCCCCTTCAGTTATAACACTTATTCAATCAAAGATTGACCACACATTCAAATACACTAAAAATGCATTTAAAAATACTGTTATTTAAAATAAAAAATATTTTATTAACATAATAAAAAAAACACACACCAACAAAATGTATAGCATAGAAAAATGTTATTTATCATATCACGATTAAATATGTAAATTGTTTGAAAACATAAATAATAATAATATAAAATAATTCATTTAAAAATGTAAATATCATCTGTACATGCAATGAGCTTAGAATTGTTTAATACAAAAAAAATAACCAGAATCATACACACACATAAGTCAAAACTACATTTTATAGTAAAAAAATATTTAGGGATTTCTTTGAGTGTATAGATAATTTAAGCGATTTCTTTAAGTATTTTTTTGTGATTATGTGATAATATTTCTAATGAGTTTGTTAAATTATATTTATTTTGAAACTTGTTATTATTCTTTGATATTCATGTGTGATTCGATGAAAAACAATTTCACATAATAAAAAAACACCATTTTAAGATAACCTTAAACATGTAAATTACAATGCTACATATTGCGTTTCTACATTTTAGACAGGTCCACCAATTTTGACTGTTCTATATACATATTTTTTCAACCAGACGGTATGTCTAATTCTTTTTAAAATCTCTTTTTCTATTTATTGAATTCCCTTTCTTATTGTGTATAGTTCTGCTAGATCGTAATTTAAAATTAAAAACCCTCTTCAAAATGCTCTTGATGTCACCCATTTTAGAGGCTATAAACTCAGTGCAAACCTAATTCAGATTTGAAGATAAATAATAAATGTGCAAGTTATGGGTTGTAAAAAATATAAAAATTATTTGTTTAGCCGGAAAAACAGCGTGTAGAAAAATCAAAAAATACTGATAAATATAAACTAAAGCCATACAAAACAAAAATATATATGAACGGACAAATTTAAAATGTTCTCGTCTATATATGATTTGAAAATTCTAAAATCATACAATTATTATTAATAGTGATGCAAAAGAGTCTATCTGAAGTATATAAAGTTATATACAAAATATTAAAAAAAAAACTAAATAAATTTAAATTAAACGTAAAGTTATAAAAGAAAAATCAGATGTGTCTGTGTTCTTTATTATAAAACAAAAATCTCATGAATGTCATCAACGCTTTATATAGTTAAAAATTTATAATCGATTCAAAAAATACATGTACAAAAAATATGACTATCATTGATACGTTATTTACAGTGAGTTTGTGCAATATTTGGTGGTATAAAACCTTGAAATACTTGTAAATTATATTGGACATAACCTCAAACCATAAACTGTCATCGTGTCAACACATAAAATATGACACACAATTTTATCCTAGTCAATATGTATTTTTATATATTACTTTATTAAATATTTTATTATTTATATCACCTCACAAATTTTATTTAAAATAAATATAAATAATTTAATATTTCTTATTTATTGATCAACAACTTAATCTATATCCAATAAATATTAAAAAAAAAACACAATAAAATCGAAAAAAATTTAGGTTAGGCAAAATAAACTGTACTGCCAAACAAATAACACACAGCAACAACAACAAAACATAATAATTCAAATATTTGTGTATGTACCATCTTAGAATATAATTAAATGTATAGTTAGTTAGTTAATTCTCTCTTCTAAAAGATCTATTGTTGCAATAATAATTCAATGTACATATAATTGATGAAAAAGTGTATAACGTTATAACACACATAAACAAGACAGAAGAAATAACAGGCATACAACTTTGTAGTTAATTTAATTTATAAATTTAATCTAGTCACATTTTTATGCATTTACAATTTTAGAGAAAAGTTCATAACATTTTGTGTAGATTTCATAACGATGCCATACATCAATTTCAATGCCCCTCTGCAATAGCAGTGGCGTCACGTGTTGTTGTCACGCTACACTATGAATAATAATGTCAAATTCTTATGCGTTGTTTCCATGATCAAATAAACGAAAAAGTAAACTTCTATTTGTTTAGCGTCAAAATGTCTATACACAAGTGATTTTGTGGATTTTGGTTAATAAAAGTAATTTTGGAATTTGTTATAAATTAACTCGAATTTCGTTTTCGATATTACAAAATAATCAAAGTACCGTTAATAGACGCTCTTTATTATATGATTGAACGTGATAACTGATAAATTACAAACAAAATAACACTATATATAGCTATATAGAAAAAACAACAAAAACAAAACTGTTTCAATTGAGTGTATAGAAAGAAAGAAAATATATGCATAACTATAATTAAGTGTCCTCTGTGTGTTTGTTCATATAGTCGTCATTACAAATCTAGCATAATTACGAATATATATATATATAATTATTAAAGAGTTTATCTAGGAAAACCTTCGAGCATGTATACTTGTATACTTACTAATTAAATGACATTTTCATACAAAATCGCGTTCAAAACGCGTGCTTGCTCGAATATCATAGTGTGTGTGTGTTTTTTCATGTTCGTACTCAAAAGTAGTTGCCCTAAAAGTTGAACAAACACCCTTTGAAAGAAATATGATAATATAATTGGGAAACTACTAAATAAATGCAATTGCTTGAAAAACAAAAAAAAAATGATTATTCAGAATTGCATTTACATTGGTGCTAATGGTTCATCAGATGGAAATTTTAATAATATCCAATTTGTTATTTTTTTTACCCCCCCATTACACACTAAAATGCCTTATTTGTGAATTTATGAATTTTAATTATTAATAACATTAAATTATGTATTTAAATTGAATAATAAGTCACGAATTAATGAAAACAGCATACTTCGTAAATTATTTTTTTGTCTAAAGACCCGCAGTTGAATAACTCAATAAAAAAATATCATATCAATATCGGGCAACTACTTCGCGTGCACATTTTTTTGTAATGTTAGCACTATAGTATACATGATCGAAGAGGAAAACCCACACACTTCTCTCTATATAACATATAGATTACAGCCGTGCGTTAAACTATAGTTTAATACAAAACTGTCATACTATTATTGAATTTGATTGCAATTTTGTTGAATATTCATTCATTTCTGTCAGATTTTCGCCCCTCACATTTGCTCGATATATACTATCAGTATGTGTGTAATGTGCTTATCTACTTTTCACATTATGCGTCCTAACATATCAGCACGAAAATGAAATAATATCCATATTTATTAAAAAAACACATATGCTCAAGTGGTATTTTCACCAAACCCGGTTATAATTTATATATACCTATTTTATTGTACTTAATTTCTGACAGATTAGAAAACTTTGAAGCCACACACCCATAAATTGATAGATATATTATATAAATATATATATATTTGTATATACATGTAAATAAAAGTATATAGATCTGAAATTATACTGTGTTTTATTTAGGTAACAGTGAAAATAATCATAAATGCTTTCCATAAAATTCAGCTCTTCTCTAAACTCTGGTGTTTATTGAAAATTTATAATATTGTACAGTTTAATCTAATCAAAACTGCTTTATCCAATATATTACAATAATAATTACAATAATATTCGACCACAAATTAAAAGATATTGCTTACAGGAATAATCAAATAATCGATGCAGCACATAACAGTAAACCCATAAATTCGATTTTAATTTTTAAACCGAATTTTTAGCGTATTTTGTATGTTTAGGTAAGTAATAAGTAACTTGTGATTTATTTAAAAATACCGGTAATTTAAAATAAGTTAATATTACCAGCAATTCTTACAAATCTTAGTACATGACATGACAAGTCAAGAAGATTTTACCCCACGAATAAAGAAATGCTGCTAACTGTAAAACCAAGTGTGGTATGTTTATTTATTTATATGAAATAAAGACTGGGTCGTCTTTTTATAGACAACTTATTACAAAATAGAAATATATTTATGTTACATAAACATATAGTAAAACTATTTCTAATGATGTCGGTGGTAACATCAATAACCAGCAAATATTATTTTATTTCACGAGCATTATAGAGGTAAATATGTTAAGTTGTTGAGATACTTTCTTCATGTAAAAAATCGACTGGTCGATATTCCATTAATTATTAAATTGGAACATAATGGAAAATATATTTATTGTACATAATACAAGCACAAAAGTACTTAAAATGGCTACTTTAGTAGTACTTAAATCAATACAAAAGGTAAATTTCATTCTCATTTCTTTGGCCATTTTAAGGGGGCAGTATAATATCCACTGCAGTGCGACGTTCCACACATCAGAAGATTAGTGGGCGAATAATATATCCAGAAAATGGCAGATAAATTGGCCAATGAGATCGAGCGATTTGACTATGTTGTACTTCTTTCTTCGTGCAGTTATCTCAAAAGCCAATAATTCAACAATGATGATCATCAGAAGCACATAAAATTAAATTAGACGTCCAATACAATAAAATTTACACCTTTTAAACTAATAAAGAGACCGATCATTGAAAACGCGCATGTTGGATTTTGTGTTTTTTCAATCTAATAATTTAGTTAGTTTCCGAATTTTTACCGAAGAAATTGCACTTTTAGTTACATATTTTTCACCGGTAGGTACCCCCGACAAAATAAATTTCAATGATAACATAGAAATATAGTATAAGAAAGTTATCTGGACAACAATATGTCATAGAATGCACTAATAAACAATAAACAACCTCTTAAAAAACATATTTGATGGCTAAATCTCATTGGATCCTGTAATCGTGAATTATTAACGCCTTCATACACTTATTGGTCTATACAGGGTGCGTGTGTATATTTTTAATTGATGGCATTAATGTTCCATATATAATATATACACATGCACTCTGTATACAACAATAAGTGTATGATGATGATTCACGATCCTTAATATAAATAACAAGATATATCTCGGTCCATAGAGATATCTCAAAAATATCCGCATCTAGTTTAAACTTAGAAAGCACGGGGCCAAAACAACACACACAGAGTGTCTCGAGATTGTTATTTTAATTACTCTTAGACCGTACGGCGTGAGAGTACATTATAACGATTAATTAAGGTTAAATTCATTGCGTGGTGTGCTTTCAAAATGTAAACTGTAATGGTTTTTATTTGTAATATTTAGATTTAGGTATATACTTACAAAACAGAAAACAGCAACAACCTTTCTGCGGGTGCAAAAGTAGCTTGGTCGGTGGAGGATTACAACTGTGTTCATTATACGTGTTCAATAAATGTTCTGTACCCAATTTCTGGGTTTCAGCTCACGGTGAGTGGAATGTGAGAAGAAATTGAAAAAGGCTTCAAATACTACGAAATAATTTAAAATCATATATTTCAATATAAAGCAAAATGTGAGCATGCTCACAAATGATCAATTTGGTGAGCTATTTGAGCAACCATAGCCATAGCCGAGTGGGTTAACGCGTTGGCTGATGGGAGGTCGCCGGTTCTTTCCCGGCCGGCAGTCCGAAGAGTTTTTCGAATGTAGTACTTTTAATCAGTAGGTTCCTCTTGCTATTAATAGCCTATTTCTGAATTGGAATAACGGTACATTAATGTCATCAATTAAAATATACACACGCACCCTGTATGGAACAATAAGTGTATGACTGCGTTGATGATTCACGATTCCGAATATAAATAGCAAAATAGATCTCGGTGCATAGAGATATCTAAAAAATATGCGCATTTGCCCAGCACAATTGTTAGTAGCGACAGGCCAAATTAGGACTCCTAACCATCGGGGATGTGTTGTGAGTGTTAGAGCACAGTAGCTCCAATAGGAGTAGCACAGCACAAACAGCACATTAGCAAGACCTGACCAGTCGTGTCAACCGTAATGGTCAATGAATACGGTTTGAGACATCGCACACTGGCCCTATATCCACACACAAGCAAGCTCTTACTAAAATGCCCAAATATTTGATTTCCCTAGCATAGGTGAAACTACTGGTCAACCCTTTAATAACATACACACAGTTTTCTTATCTGAAACACTGACACCTACTGTCCCACCCCAACTTTCAACTTCCCTATGATGATTCGTCCCTAAACGCTGTAATCATGAACTATTGTAGCCCTTTACAATAATAAGTAGGTCATCTGCGTAAGCTACAAATTTGCAACCGCGCCATTCTAAGTTGGTTAGTAGAGCATGTTCCGCTCAGTGGACCATACATAAACGCCTCTGCGGACAGCCTCTCTAAACTACTTTCTATACAGTGCCATTATCATACTTCACACACATTTTTCGGTCCTTTAAATAGTTTTTCCTCATCGCACACTACATTTGAAATTTTCGAAAGAATTCTACCCCACAACAATTTAACCAAGCCCCACATACACATTTTTCAATATTCCTAATAAACCAAGCACGAGAAACTATCAGAGCAGGAAAAAATACCTCATGGGCAAATATGGAACTGCATCCATAAAATATCCGGCAACGCGCTTGGCAAAAAATATTTTGCATCGATATCCAGCTCCTCCAACACTGACGCATTTAACAGACTAAAACCACAAGCATAATCTAGAAACTCGCCAATTATATACCCAAACAAATTAAGATAAGCAACCAGGTATTAATATAATTAAGATAGTATGGAAATATGGAGAACAGGTCACCAATATACACCGAATTTTATCCGACAATCTGACATCTGAAAAAAAAATCATTGCAAACATTCGTATCGATCATTCATCCAAGAAAACGGGATACTTCAAATAACAGATGTTATCCTATTATTAATTAACCATTTTAAATAATTTTATATAGAATATACTAGTTTTGCCTTCTCAAAATTAAAAAAAGCTTAAAAGTTGTTCCAAATTCCTTTTTTTGATATTGTGAATTACGTGTTTATGATACCTTAATACTCCTAAATTGTTATCATATTGGATTCATATGAAGTGGTGGACAATTCTATTCAATGGCAAAATACCCATCTTATATTTTTACGTGAAACCGAACTAATGCCTAATTTCCGGTTCAACAATACGCTTAAAAGTCCAACACTGTGGGTCATTCGCTTAATATTTATTTAATAATAATAAATAATAGCTATCCGAGATCTGACTCAGAATTAAATTTTAAGACCAACTTATAAAACAAAATGTCTAAACTAGAAAACACGTTTATTAAGTTAATATTTAAATAAGTTTGTAAAATACATTAATTGTAATTAACAGTCGCTAAATCTACGGAATTTAAGTTCTAGTCTGTTTGCTGCATGTGCGCGGTAGTCACATTGTTCATTATATACTTATGATTTTTATAGTCCAGTTTTTACTCAAAATCCTTTTTTTCTTAGGTTGTTTGTGAATATGACAGCAAAATTGTGCGTACATTATATATCTCGAGACAAACTGGTCAGTCCAAACAA
The DNA here is from genome assembly GCA_027564075.1 of Bolitophila hybrida. NCBI lineage: Eukaryota > Metazoa > Arthropoda > Insecta > Diptera > Mycetophilidae > Bolitophila > Bolitophila hybrida. Next base: position 32,015 of record JANSTU010000562.1, read on the forward strand.
AACACAATTCATTAGATTTGAATTAATATTATAATATAGTGTGTTATGTATTATGAATAAAAGCCGTATTGATTATGTGGCCTCCATGGGGCTTCCGAGAGTCCGGCGTTTGTGTATGTGTTTAAGCTTAATTTTGAAATTGTGTTTTATTATTTCAATTTCATTTGAATTGATTTTATTCGTGTATAAATTCAAAGTATTAATTTTGATATAGACTTGGAGCAAGATACATTCAAATCCGATTTTTAGTTTAATTATATGGTTTGATTTTTTTTTGGTCGAGTATTTCATTAATTTCTCGTGTTAAGGCCAAAGGATACACTGCAAATGTGTGCAATTGGGCACCTGGCGGCAAGAATGCGTAGACACACTTAATCAACCTTTCTAGGTTTGCGCTTTCGCACGGCTGGAGATGCATTCGGTGAAATCTTTTTGTTGGCTAAAATAATTAAACAATTAATTTACAGATAAATAAAATAATAAACACAATTAGAAGTTACCTTTCTTTGGACTTGCTGAAGCTGCTTCTTTTTTAGCGGCCTTCTTGCTAACTTTCTTCTCTTCAACTTCCTCTTCTTCGGCCACTTCCTCATCATCTTCCTTGTCTTCTTCATCATCTTCTTCGTCGGTGCCAGAGTTCTTTTCGCCCTCCGAGGTACTTTCGTCCAAGTTGTCACCGCGTACAATTTCATCGCTCTGTTCTTGTTGCTGTTTGAGCTTGTACTGCTTGAAACATTCACGTGATCCTTTCTTTGGTGGGAAGATCAAGTCAACAATACACACAAACAACAGACCCAAAATGGCTCCACACAGAATAGTAGCAATGGCGAAGATAGCATACGACAACCAGGTTGGCAGACCGTATGTTTCAAGTAGAACATCGTTGATGTCCTGGAATCAATGTGAAAAATGTAAAAAATACTACTATTTAATTAGTACCTAAATCCGCATACCTTCAGTACGTGAGATACTTTGAAGAAACTTGATAGCACCGTCATTTGAATTGAGTCCGGATGGGAGTATTTCGAGATTGGTTCAATCTTTGAAAATTCCCTGAGTTCGAGAAATTCGCGAATATTACGAACATCACGAGAACCGCGATAGTGGCGGAATTCACCGTTAATAACGCTAAAAAAAGAACTTCATAAAACCAAAATCTTAAATGATATTTTCATTATTTACTGGAAAATTGTGGGCAAGGCTGTGACAAAGAATCGGCCGCTGAGTGCCGGCGAAACGGTAACATCGATTTTGCCAAATCGCACTCCAATCTCGTCCGAAGACTGTGCCAGCTTCTCCCAAGGTTCCACGATGCTCTGACAGGCTGGACACCATGGTGCGTGGCTACAAGTGATGCACAATAGAGATTAGATTTTATCGCATTACGTCACACATAGCAGAGGTGTGATATTAATGTGACACGTGCTTAGAAGATTAGTGATGACGCACTAGTGTTAAATACTGGTATTATGTTTAAACAATTAAATATATAAATTCAGCAAAAAAATGTTATAATATTAAATGTAATTAAATAATTTTACTATCTAGTTTTCTTTAATTTGTTTTAATTCCATAATAATAGCGGCCTACCGCAAAACATTTATCATTGTGAACGATTCATATGTTCGCGCAATGTTTGCGGCACATTCCGAAGCATCTGTGTATACCGCAATAGATGACGCACACTTACAATTGTACCATCCACTCCCCGTCCAGCATATCCCGCCAGTTGTTCTCGTTCATCAGCACAACTTTGCTGATCCTTCCAATGGTCTCGCCATTGCCTTCGCTTCTAGCAGCTGTATTTGCAACGACGCAGCACACAAACGCCACAAAAACAAAGAATTTCATATTTTCTGTGGGTGTTTATTGTTTTTTCATGCACAAAATGGGGACTATTCTAATTTAAGAGCCGGTATCTATATTCCGAACACTTTATTCTGTAGCTGTATTTTAAAACTAATTTGCACGTTTACAGTTTCACGAATCGCGAGCAAAAACAATTAATTTAAGAAAATGCGACGTTTTCCTCTTCTCTTCTATTTATAAAATTTCAATGCGCTTTACCAAAGCGATTAGAATGCCAACGCCAAGCCAAGTGTCTGACGTGCGTCGAAGATACTCTTTCCAATGCGTTGTGGCAGATTGGCGTCGATCAAGCAGAGCAGTTTTCGAGTAGATTTTTTTTTATAGAGATTAACCGCACCTTTGAAAAATGAATAACAGCACTTTGGAATAAGCGTACTACGAACATTTTTTGTATGTATTAATTTTCTGAAACTCGTATAAAAATTACTTATTTAATGTGCGGTAATTTTCTGTTAGGTAATTTAAAAGAGTCATTGGAGGTGATTTTTTCTTAATGTAAAATAACTAACTTATATTATATTATATATATTATATTATATTTATGTTAAATAATCAAACAAATAAAAACAATATTTTTAACACCCTTAACACCCATGGCAGGTTACAGTGTCGAGCAGCACGTGCAAATCATTAAACTGTTTTATGAAAATGGGTCTTCAGTTCGAGCA
>JANSTU010000563.1:0-19417 GCA_027564075.1 Bolitophila hybrida
ACCAAACGAAGCCTTGGCGGTCATTTGAATGATGTCATATTCCATACATAATGGGGTCGATGGACCTTTCAAATAAAATTGTTTTTTCGCAAATATCTCTCCTACATGTTTTTTTTTTTTCATTTCAAAGCTCAGGCGCCCTTAATGGAAAACCCTTTATTTGTCTATAGAGAGAAATGCGCGCGTCATGACATCATCTATAACAGCCTATAATTTAGTCTTTTTATACAAAGTTCCAATACATTCCAGGAGAGGCCACTTAAACATAATTAAGAGCAAAATCAACTCCTTGTTGCTGTGGTTATAAAGAAGCAACGTAAACGATCGGGATATAATTTGTGCCGTAATGTATTATCAAAGATTCCATCATAACATAAATCATACTGGCGTAATATAAGGGATATATCTACGCAACGCACCAAATGCTTGTAGAAGATTACGGTGAATATGCTCTTGTCAAATCGAAATGGAAAATTGGGTACTGCATGATATCAATAAAAGACAATAAGAAAACAGGAAAATAACCTGTGAAATGCTGTTCTCCAGATACTTTAAAAAGTAGTTTTTTCATCGGATATGAAAAATGCATTTATTTTGAAAATCCCAAATGAGTAAAATATTTGGTTGACCCCGGCCAACCATACACATCGTCCCCGAAACAACAAGAAGACAATGCTGTGCGTTTGATGGGATCAGCAGGGCATATTTTACCTTGAACTGTTGAAGCCTAGAGAAACAGTTAATACCGATCGTTAATATCAACAATTACACAGTGTTATTGGTGACAAGTGTCACGTTCACACTGAGCAGAGCTTCACTTGTTATGATGATGTCCGAAAGCGACTCAATGAATTGTTTGCTTGGAATGATGAAATATTCTTTTGAGGTGAAATCCACAATTTGCCCGAAAAATGGGAAATTTGTGCAGTTGGGGATGTTTTTTTTTTTTTAAATCTGTTAAATCTGTTAAATCTTTTTGTAATGTAAAAAATTCTAGTTTTATATTGAGGTGCCTGGTATAACAAGAGCAAACTGAACGTAAAACCGAGTTTGGTGTCAAACAGGCCCATTAAACTCAAGCAAACAAATGAAAATGATATCATTATTATTTGTGCCAAAATGGATGAATACATAACCACAACATCATTTAAAATCAATTGAGTAAAAATACACTCCTAAGTTAAAATAAAGTCAAAAGTGAAATTCTTGCCAATTATAAACATTTAGCAATTTATTATTATTCAACCTGTCCATGTGTACATTTTTAATTATAACCATTCTTTTACCTCGTAAAAGGACAAAAAAAGTAAAATTGGAAACACTTTGTAACTATAATGTGAACTATTTTGACTAGGCACCAAGCAATATACTTTGCACAATGTTAAAAATAATTGAGTGAAATTGACTTTTCTATAAAGTAAAATTGACTTTGCTATCCAAATCCAAATTAAGTTTACTTTGCTGTAAAGTTAAATTGTCTTTGTCATTTTCGTATACAAAGTAATCGCTGCTCCTAGAGATAGATAGATTACTGTGTATGGTAAGAAAGGACGCACGCAGGTCACAGATCGGACCCATTGTGCTACTCCGATCTATTTTTAGCAAGAATATAAAATAAAAACAATCATTCATTTTCAGTTTATAGTTTACACTGCGTTATGCAATTTCCTAAAAATCACTCAAAATTCAAGAAAATATACTAAGTACAAAGTACAAACTTAAATTGAATTGTGTCTATGTCACAGAGTCCAATCCGTGTGTCGTGTTGCTCTCGCGGTAGACACACATGGGTGTAGTCGCGAGCGATCTCATATTCTCATGATTTTATATGGATACGTGAATGCGTGTGTGGTTTGTTTATATTATATAAATATAGGAGGCTAGTCTATATGCATTTTGAGTGCAACGAGATGCACACACATACAATCAAGTGCGGACCTTCATTAGTATTATTTGCTACAGGTTTTTAACAGCGTGTTGTTGTGCTTCTTAAAATGCAATGCGACGACGTTTTTATATGTATGTTACTTGTAACTATATATAAATTATATATGTGTGGTGTATGCACTGGTGTGTTGTGTATAATGCATTCGCGTATATGCGCTTTTGAATTGTATATGTGTGTGTTGTATGCGACTCGACTGGATGCGTTCGCTCTGCGACGAGCCCGAGCAAACAACACATAATTCTTCTTCTTTATATTATATGATTCTTGTTTCTTTGCCTTTTTTATGTATGTATGTGTGTGTGTATTCTTTTGCTTCTCGTATATATTTATTTTGTTTTGAGTGCATCGAGCGCATCGCGCGAGCGCGCATATCTTTGTTCGATCGATCTTCTGGTTTCCGAGAAAAGTGGAGGCTTGGATCAAAGAAAATTAGATAAAGGTGTATTTTTCTGATCAGCCAGAATTAAATATATGTATATATGTTGTGTGTGTGTGTGTGTACACTGTATTACAGGTACATATGTATGTTAAGAGGTGTTTTTATATGCATACAAGAACTCATACAGGTATATATATCTACACCGACTCACATATATTTATTGTATGAGCGTTAAGCGTTATATATATTATATTATATGTATTGCTTTCATGACGAAATAAAAAAGGGACAACAACAACAGCTAAAACTTGATTTGTTTAATGCACCACGGCAGGTTATTATTTAATATTGATTGATGCTCGCCAGTGAGTTTTTTAATTGAACCTTTTAATGGGGTTCTAGAAATTATTAATGGGAATCAATGGTGTCTTTGAAAACACACGCACATATTATCTAAATATTTTTCTCGAGATAGTGGGTACATTTTTGAGTAGGTTTATACCATTATTTTATTATTAATAGCAAATAAAAAATTACAATAATATTTTGAAGTTGCTTAGTTAAAATAGGTTTTTTTTTGCTTAATGTGGAGAAGCAATATTTCTCGATTGTGGACCAACATTGCGATTCTAGAATTTATAATCTTTGTATGTTTCATCTGGCAAGCATCTTCAGATCAAAAGAGTTGATCCGATCGACTGTTTAAAAGATGCTGTTCCGAAAGATAGTATTATATGACTGCGAGGTTTGGAATGATCTACGAATCTACGGTCCGAATAGGGAGTGACCTATATATGACCTACAAATATGATAATATTATAGGAGATTATACAAGACCTCAAGGAAGGCAATGTGCAGGTTACAGTTTCTGTTAATGAGTTTTAGTTTGGCAACAAGGATTGAACATTTTTTAACAATATTTCGTTTCCTCTACAGAAAACTTTGTAATGAAAAGCCAAATACACTGAAAATATATATCAAATATCGTCGTGTAAATATATTTAAGATGATTGATTTATCCATTCAATAAAATATCCTAGATTTCGAATTTAGACGATAAACTTTATTTGAGCAGTGTATTATAAAATAATCCGATTATTCGCATCACTAGAATTGGAAAAAACTTTCTCTGACACTTTGGTAAGTAAAAAAAAAAAATTGAAATTTTATTTATTTAATTTTAAGAATGTATTCTATCATATTTTAAATATATTTGCATATATTTGGCTCAGGAGGTATAACATCGATGTCGTAGCTAATTGTGGAGTTAGATAAAGCACTCTTGACAACCTTAAGTCCAATATATTTAAAATTGGCCAGAGTTTAATGATTATAAAACCGTTTGGATTATACATTTAGCTGTTAAACGATTGATGTTTGTTTACAAGGACGCAAGAGTAATGGTAAAGTATTGCGGTGCTTATAATTAGCTGTTAATAACCGGATACAAATGGCTCAGGGATTGCCACTTTCACAGGAAATTTGTCCAGGAGCCCTGAAAGTTGCCACATTTTTTGTCGGGGATGAGTCATTTGCCCTAGAATATTAATAGATGGAAGAGCTAAGATCGAATATGCCAATTGAAACTTTTTCACAACTACATCAACTACATCATTTAAACGTCACGCCCACAGGATTGTGAATAACTGTACAAACGTTTCAATCCGCCGCGGATTATTTCTTACGTGATCCCGTTCTTAATTGTTGTTTGAGCAGAGCAAAACGCGTATTTAGAAAAAAGCATTTAAAAAATTAGTAAGCAGATGGAGAATTTTTGGCCGTCCTATTAAAATGAAGGAAACTGCCGATACAATTATGACAGCAAATATTTGTGTTTTACACAGCTTTGATTGGTAACATTATTGTAGAAATTTGTTCGGGGACTGAAAGTGCCTTCTACCAGTTTGAACCTTCATGTACACGTTGGCACAAAGTTATTGTCGATAGACATTCTGCGTTTAGCGTCGCTTTGAAATAGACGCTGGGTCATTTTGACTCATACTGTGGGTTTTCGTCTCTTGTGAGTGGTGAATAAAAATTGTGTTTATTCTTTGTTTATTTTCTATCAGAAGTCGTTAGTATTTCTCTACAATGTTTCTTTTTTTATTTCATTCAATAATTATTTGTATCTGTTTGAATAAGTTTTTTTTTTGTTTTTGAAAAGTAGCCTTTTTTGAGTACACTGCTAACTTTTCCTAAATTGACAAATTTGATAATAAAAGTATAATTATGATTTGTTCCATTGAAATCAATTAAACGGTTTATTTAAAGTAAGTGAATGAAATACCGTTCGGATCAAATTGGCCCAGTGTGTCAAAATCGTGGCCAGAAATAAGTGTGTCAACGTAAGGTTAAAAATAATTGTCTTCAGTCAACCATAATTTAGAAAATTTCAAAAAATACTATTTTTTAATTAACATTAAATTTCCTACAACTTTCTAGGAAATTCAAATTCAAAATATATTTTTAAATATATACAGTTAGTAATATTCGGACACATGCAAAAATATTAAAAATGCACTTTTAAATCAATGTTTAAAACATAATTTCATGTTTCTATGAATTATGTTTCTGAGATGCTTCCAATTCCACGTTCGAGCAAAGGCAATTAGAAGATTTCAATTATGAAAAAGGTAAATCATGCCGAGAAATTGCTTCTTTGCTTAACATGTAAGAAAGTACAGTTGGTGATATTGTTTTGAGATATAAGAACGAAGATAGGATTGACTCAATACCTCAAAATGGTCGCCAAACATGTCTTAATGAGTACGATAAACGCATGATTATGCGCAAAGTAAAAGAGAATCAGAGAATAAGTGCACCAATAATTAAAACTGAGTTTGAGGTGTTTAATTGAAAAGTCGTCTACGGTGAAACTGTCCGAAGAGCTATTCGAGAATGTGGATACAATGGACGAATAGCCAGGAAAAAGCCGTTTGTTAATGACATAAATAAGAAAAATAGAGTAAACTGTTCAAAAATGCACCAAACCAAAAATGATTTCTTTTAAGACGGTGTCACTTTTTTGGACGAAAGCAAATTTAACATTTTTGGAAGTGGTGGCAGGGTTAATGTATGGAGAAAACCAAATGAAGAATTGAAAATTAAAAATTTAAGACCGACAGTGAAACATGGTGGCGGTTCTGTTATGGTTTGAGGTTGTATTTTGGTTTTTATAGAAGGAAATATGGACAAACACATGTACCTAAACATTTTAAGGGACAATTTAAAGCAAAGTGCTGAAAAACTAGGTATTTTGGATCGTTTTCATTTTTATCGAGATAGCGATACAAAACATAAATCCTATCTTGTACGTGAATGGCTGTTTATAATTGCCCTAAAAGTATAGATACGCCACCACAGTCCCCCGACTTAAATCTTAGAAATGAATTGGACACGAGGATTAGAAAACATAAAATTTCAAGTAAAACTGAATTGCAGAATATATTAAAAGCCAAATGGAGCAAAATTGGAAGTGAATATACAAAAAACGTGTGTCCGAATATTAAAGTGACTAACTGTATATATATTTTACATTTTTTTTTTAAAATCTGTTGTCGAAAAAAAAACGCCAACATTTTTTAATTTGTCTTTTGCAACTTTTGGACTCTACTCTACACACCAAATTGTTTGACAAAAAATTGCTGGAAGGTTCATCGGAAAAATGACATGGAATATCTTCTGATTTATTTAGGTTTTCTATATTTTCCCTAATGTTTTCTTTCGTTGCGATAAGTCTTGTTGTGCTTCGAGATCTTCGTTATTTATACAACGATATTTAAATCAGTTATTTAGAAATTTGGTGTCCTTTAAAATGCAGTGCTCACGTCGGTAGCACACCCCACCACAGTCCAGGCCCGACAGATGAATTGATTTCTGATCACTTGGACTAAACAGGATTTATATTTTGTGGGATATTTTGAAATAAATGTTCGTCTATAATGCACTCTTAAATACTCAATTTTCTTAAATAAATTATGAAAACGCTCATTTGTTTGGAATGTAAAAAAATACGTGACCTTACAATAAATATCGCAGTACGAGTTGTTTGCAATGTATCGTCACCATAGAAACGTAAAGCTTGGGAATTCCACATTCCATTGGGATCGATATAATTTTGTTCAAACCGGCTAAACATTGTAAAATGTATACAAATACATGTAAATATGTTCGTTATAACTGAATTCTATAAAATCCTTCTTTGCAAAAAAACCCGCAAACATGGCGGTACATATCCAAGAAATGATACAATGATTCACCATTTATATGTGGAGCTTTAAACTGACATTACATGTCTTAAATGAACATATAGAGGAAGATAATCGCTAACCGGACCTATACGTCAAAATGGTGAGTATTTCTATGGTACGCACGTCTCCCGCATAAAACTATTAATCGTGTGACGTATATATACTTATAAATGGGAGTGTATATATATATAATCCTCGTTCAACCTTCCTCGATCATTTCAATACACGTGTAAACGACTTAATCTTCGATTGACCGTTTGCAATTGGCTATTCATGACATTTCAGCACGTTTCATTGATAAGCGCACGAGTCGTATATTATATTCATTTGTATATACATATAAATATAGGAATTTATAGACATTTATATACGAATAGAGAATAAATACATATACGAATATACAGGTATACTTTATGACTATATTACATGTATATTACTTATAATATATTCATAATAAATAAATATATACGATGAGAATGAGTTGCCACTAACGATACGATAAATGGTGTTCTTCTTTTCCGTCGCTATAATATCGATATGTATTTCGTTTTGCTATTCATTTTCTTATGATTTTATTGTGTTTCTTTGAATTGTCCGTAAATTCATGGAATTTTATTCAGTTAAAATGCATTTTATTCTGTAGATCAAATAAGAAACAATCAGATTTATAAATAATTTATAAGTAATAAATAATGAATTTTTGCATAATTATTTATTATAGATATTGTTCAGGTGTACCAGATTGTTAAAGAAAATTAGGACGATTTATAGTCCTTCGACCTACTTCAAATAGTTGCATCACTCTGAAAGACGTGCAGCAATATTATCGTTCGATATTGTGGTTGCTTATTAATCGCGATATGGGAGGCACAAGTTGCTTCATTAAAGTCATGCAATTGATTTAGCAGGACACGAGGAAGTTGGAAAACGTAAAGCAAGAAAGGTTGACAAAAAATGTATGACAAATTAAAATAAAAAAAAATATTTTTAATTTACAGATAAAATCATTCATATAATTCTTGATATTTTTGTAGTGAAAATCGTGTAATTTTATTATTACGAAATCGTACACCATTGCGACAAATCGCATCACGTCCTCGCAACATGTCGGATTTTGCTAGATTTATAAATGCAAATGGTTAATTTTAGTTTTCAAGCTGCTATAGACATCTAGCACTTGTTCATATAGATAAATGTGACTAATACAGGTAGTGAGGTGACTGCCAACATTGATTAGACTTGGCTAACATTTGTCTGAATTACAATAACAACAACAACATAAACACAACATCTATACGACGATTTTGTGTTTTTCGTGTGTATTTGTATGTGTTTAAGAGAGAGAGAGAGATGTTTTTGATCTTGTCATATACAAGTGTGTGTTCGTGTACGCATAACACGAATGTCTATTTATACGCAAGTGTCTGACTAATTGTTTTTAATTAAATTTACGTTGTGTTGTTATTGTTTTGCACAGAGCATATTCTTTGAAGAAAATTTGCAAAATATTTGAGATAAATTTTGATATTCTTTTGCAAAATAGTAATAGTAATTAATAATTTTGTTATTACATTTTAACATTTTTTTCTTTGCTTTTTTTATTTAAACAAAATTGTAAATAAAATAATTTATCTGTTGATCGTTTTTTTCACTATTTATAACCATCATTTCAATGATTATCAATTCATTTTTAGCCTCCATCCCAAAAAGTGTATTGCGTACACTACATTGTGAACAATATGCTTTTTCTGTGTTTACTTACAAAAGAAGGAATGAAGTTCAGGTCATACAATTCAGAGGTAATTTAGAAATAAAGAATCCGATTGAAATTCTTGTATTTATCGAGATAAATTAGAGAAATAATATTCGTTTGCCCACATCAATTTCAAATCGTCATCAAAACAGTACATTTTTAATAAACAATTTTTTAGTGTTATTGTTCTTATTTCTATAAATATCCAATATGTTCGCCACACAAAATGAAAACATAATGTCGGCGCCACAGATAGGTTTTCCAAATACGAGTATATGACTTTTACGTTTTGGTAGAATTACATGATTCTATAAAAATAATTCGAAAATAGGTCGAATTTAATAATTATTTATCGTTTTTTTTTTTGCTTTATTTTTAATCAACTTTTTTTATAAGTTTCAACTTTTTAACTAAGTCTCTGTGAGCAGAATGTAATGTGTCATATAAAGAAACTGGGCCAAAACAAATAAATTGCAGAGTAAAAGAAAGGGTAACAATTTTACGCTCACCAAAAAAGAGAATTAAATCTCACCGAAAAAAATATTGTTCACCAAAAAAGCAAAAAAAATATGTCAGAAAATGCAAAAATGCATGGTGCATAATTCTAAAATTCACAGTAAATGAACATTGGTGATATTAAAATCGAAATCAGAAGCTTTACAGGGTGCTATTACACGACCCACTATCCGCCATTTGTTTTGTTTTTCCTAAGCGTGATGCAAAAGGTATCAGCCATAATAATATGTTCAACGAGCTTGGAGTTCAATTTTGTAACTTTTACAGTTCACATTTAAATTAATTGCTGCAGAAATAAATTTGGAATACAAAATAAAATTATGCGGAGTGCATATTTGAATTTTTTTGGTAAGCATTTTTTAATTGTTGCCTGGGCAAACATAATTTTTGCGGTGGGAGATTTTGATTAATTTGGATTGCAAAATAAAATTATGCGGTGTGCGCTAAATGCGTAGCCTAAAGCGATTTTTTTGACAAAAATTGATTATAAATATTTTTTAAAGGTTGAATCGGACGATTTTTTTAAATAAAAAAACGATAAGGCCCCTAAATTTAGCGTAGTTTAATTTATTTTGTGGGATTTTTGTCCCAACGTATATAAAACCATGCCGATTGTGGCTTTATGGCATGGAAGCTAGAGCCGCCTCCATGTATAATTTAAAAGCTTGATTTACAAACGACAAACTTTCTCTGTCTCATACAACATTAAATCAAATTTGAGAAAAAATAATAGAAGAAGAATAACAATAGGAAATACAAAAATATTTGATCGAAAATTCACAACAAAATTCGTGTTGAGAACCCGATTCATTCTACACCAAAATGCTGAGCTATGCCAATGAGTAGAGCTATCACAAAGATTAACGTGTACATCCATCCACTTTCAAAATTGGTATCTCGGCGAAATGGATGGTTTTGCTACTCGACACTTCATTCTGGCATAATAAAACAAAATATAGCAAGTTTTTGGAGCAGCAAAAAGGTGGATTATTAGATTTTGCTGACAATGCGATGATTTAATTTTAATAAAATGTGTGTTCAATAAAAACGGTACATCTCCGAAATGTTTCCATAAAAATGATAAACAACAAAAGGAAATATATGTTAAAAGCGTGGCTAAAATTCAGCCTGAGCGACTACAAAAGGGTAGATTTTTCGATCCGAATCAATCAACCCCCAAATATGTAAAATCTAAAAACTCGTGTAAATATTTAATTTCATCCCTTAAAAGTATCAAATCAATCAATAGAATGGCAAGCAAATAATAAGGGTTATATTGTAGAAAAAAAAACCTATTTTTATATGAACATTTATATCGTTAATAACAGAAAAACAGTAAATCGCATCATCAAACAAATAATATATTGTCCAATTTCCGTCCAATTTGAGTATACCAACCGCCCTGTGCGTGGCAGTAATAAAGAAACCACACTCTGCCACAGCAGCGTAGGGTGGTTTATGGTATTTTTTTAAGAATGGCACCTACCCCATGGCTCGACTGTTGCATTGTATTGCAAAACTAAAATTGGCAGATAATGGAATAGGGAAAAAGAAAAAAAAATTATCTGCTAAGAGTCGAGAAAACATTTTTTGTGATTTTCTAAAAAATCTTTTTGGAACGTTTTTTAGCCAAATTCTGTAAAATTAATCCACCTGCGCCTAGTGCTTACCCGGGCAGCTTGTTCGGAGATCGCGTAATAATATATTGGTGATTCAACCAATCACGAATCACCAATATATTATTATATTTGTATTTACTATGAAAAATTTAAATTTATAAATCATGTATGTTTTCGACCGCTTAACGGTAAATTAACTTGCGTACAATTTCGATAAAAATTTAGATTATCGAAAATATAAAAAAAAATATTGGAAAAAATAATTTCTGAAAAATCAGAATTCAGATACTGTTGAGAATTGTTGGGTAACATACGCGTTGACATCCGTTTATACCAACGAATTGCGGACATAGACTTTAACCTATCTATATATATATATATATTTTTTGTTATTGGCTACTCTAAACCTTCCTTAGATTCATAATTATTAAAGTCCTTGTATAAAAAAATATTCTTAAAATTATTGTTTCAGCATCTACTCCGAAGCGTAAGTTACAACTTCAACCGTGTGTTTTTCTCAAAACCATGTTTTCGAAATAGGCAAGCAGCGGACTTCTGCTGCTTGCCATGGAGAAATTTCATTTTGTATAATCCTTCCTGAAGAGTTTCGATTGGTATGTTTATGGATTGGAATTTAAAAATGTACCAACAAAAAAATTGAAAATTGATGAAAAACAGATTCTACAAAAAACTGAATGCCTCAATACAAGACATTTTCATGCCACGGTTTTACATAGAGGTGGATCCGTCGATTAAGAATTGCTTTGGACTAATTCAATTTTTTTAATTATTTTATCTGTGTTACGAGAGTGAATGGCTATACATAGTTGATATGTACATATTTGATTACGGAGAATCTGTAAACATTTTAATATAAAAGGATAAGGATAAATGTATGTAATTATGCAGAGTATTGCTAAGCTATGAATTTGTTTTCGCGGAACCCTTTCTATCTGTATTCAAGATATTCCTATTCTTTATCACATAATACATAACATATTTTCAAGTATTACATGTAAGGGTATTCTAAATGAATTAGCTTTTATAAAACAAACGGAAAGTCGAAAACGAGAAAGTCAAACCCAGATGTGTCGTGCTCAGTGTTTTGAAGGCGGAAAATTTTAACTAAATGATATACTTATAATTGCAAGGTAATATAGCCTTTAATTATATTACCTATTCCCAGTATGAAATCCAACCACCATCTCTGAGCCGAAAAATTGCCAAAATACAATCTCGCGTATACAAATTTAAATATATATAATGTAGAACTGGTGCGCGTCTAAGAAAGCGTTCAAAACAACGAATCGTGCACGCACAAAGACACAGAGTATGCGCCCATCTCTTAATAATTGCATATGTAGTGGTGTGTATACAATAAGTAGTGCCAAAAATAAAGACAATATTGGCGCCAGGCGGCACAGAACGACGACGACGACACATAGACGCGCCGCGTTGCTCAAAATACATCAGATGACTCCGTGAGGATGACTCAAGTCAATTGATTGTGTGTTCCTGGCGTGCGCGACAAGTGTTGAACGCAATGAGCTTACGCGCACACATAGTAATATTTATAGTACATTTATACATATATTCCTAATCTCTAAATTTGCATCATAAAGGAAACCCTAATTTATAATACTTTTTTCTGTCTCGACCACTTTGACCGATCATTAGTCGCGTCATAATTTGTAAACAAAATGTAATCAGCTGATGACTTGTTCCGGAGAAGGATTATATATATATATATATATCGCAGAGATTTCATAACAGACATAAATGTTTATGGTGGCATTGTAGTTGAATGCTTGTCTCGTATATATAATATATTATAGTAAAATTATAGTAATACTGATAAGAATCTTCAATACAATCAATTATTATTTTTTCGGACAAACTAATCTGTGTAAAACTCGTTTATTTGTAAATGCTCGTATAAATTGCGTTTATTGCGGTGTGTATGCCTAACAACAAGTGTGTTTGTGTATGTCTGTGTGTGAGTGTATATGTTTAGATACGATAAAACGGCGCACACGCTTGTTTGTAGATAAGAAGCGGCGCCAGACTTAAGTGCGCAACCGCAACTGCGCGTGCACTATTTCCTATTATCCGAATTGCGATGATACCATAACAATATTTATTGCTCGATTTATTTGGAATTGGATTAGCGGTGTGTTTATTAAATTAAATGCGTGTATGATTAGTTTATGACCAATGCTTTGATAGGATCTAGGTGCATAACACGTCATTCTTTATTAGTATTTCGAAATGTCTATTTGTATAGTATAGTTTTATTGGCGGTATCATTTTATTGAAGTAAACAGATTACTGTAGTTTGTATTATCTGTGTTATTGCGGCTATAATCATTAAATTGGGAAATAATAAAATTCTTAGAAATAAAGGCACTACATCAAAAACAATCAAATCCTGATTGGCGACCTAATAAGTCCGCCATTAATCCGTTGAAATTTAGAATTATGAAAAATGATGTGAGAGAAATGCACTAGCGATTTGTTTCCAAAATATATCGATTTTTGTTTAAAAAATTATAAGTATTTTGTTAAAGTCGAGTCCTAAGTTTTTTTATAAACGAAAGCGTGGAAGAAGATACACACGTATAAGATGCCGCTGTTGCCACGATACCATTATATGTGTCTTTCTTTCGGCTATTGGTCTGTAGAGCAGTTGGCAACTGACTCGGTTTATTATCTACAAATTGTGTTAATTTTTGGTTTAACGGGTTTGTTATTAAGTAAAAATTCCGCATATGAAGCGAGACCAATCCACAAGAGAACCTACTGACTCTATTACATCCAGAAAAATACACCATTTGGTGCGGTAAACACGCTAAAGGCAACATCAGACCTTATTTTTTCAAAAATGACGTTACGTTACAGTCAATGGAGATCGTTACCGCACCATGATAAATAATTTTTTGTTTGAAAATATGGATGACATTAATACGGACGTTATGTGGTTTTAACAGGATAGCGCTACGTGCTACGGCGACCGTAACCATCGATTTTTTTTAATTCACAATTTGTCGATAATTTGATTTCTAAAAATTGACCTGTCAATTGGCCTCGTTTATTTCCTGTGTGTCTTCGTGAAGTCACTGGTTTATGCTGATAAATATGCAAAAATTGACGCCTTGGAGGCCAGCATTGATCGTGTTATTTGTGATGACATTCGGAAAGCGGTGCTCGAAAAGTGGCCCAAAATGTGCTTCGTCAAAAGAACTGGCGCGGTGCCCATTTGCCCGAAATCATATTCAAATATTAATGTATTGATCTTTCGAATACACAAAATGTTTGATTACAACATCATTTTTTACAACTTCTATTAGGCTTAAAAAAACAAAACAAAGAAGGCTCTCCACGTCCAGAACATTCCAAACTTTATAATATCGATTTTTGAAGCGTTTAAAGTGAGACGACACCTTAAGGATATTTGGAATTTAGTTCATTTTTTTTTTCAATTATAGGTATTTAAATTATAATTGATATTTCAAAGCCCCTGGTAAGTTGCATTTTTCAAAAAAATTGATTCAAACATAAGCACATAAGCGAGATGTAATTTATGGGGCAACGCCCAATTAAGTGCCTTTCAGCCGAAATTGATTATTGATAATATAAATAAGTTTTGATTATATACATTAAACATATAAATAAAACTATTTTTTGGGGTAATTCTCAAACGACCTCTCCTCATTGCTCACTAATTGGACAAACTCAAAAACATGTGAATATTTATTGACTTTTCTCTGTATTCATTAATTTGTTTCTTTCGTTTGGTCTAATATTGTGTAGGATCAACTATATATATGAAATCCATTTGATCTTTAACATTTTAAAATACTAGAGACATATACATAATTTGCTTTTCCATATTTTAATATTTCTCGCATACTAAACATTCTTATGTATTTATATGAATACACATATAGAGTTCAAGTGTTTCACATCATTAATTCGGATTGTCCGAGCTGTGGCATGGCGTATATATACATCTTGGATCTTGCAGTTTTCATTTATTAATAACGCACCCGACGCACAGTTATGAACTCGAACACGCACTCTAAATATAGCCGCTCTTAATTAATTACATTCTATAACTTTTTAGTTAAAGTGCGCGGCCAAGTTGAGCAATGCTATCGTTTTAGTATTTTATATGGTGTAGTTAAAGGTTACATGGAACTATATGTGTGTGATCATGGATTTTTATATTGTTATTAGATTTTTTTATTTTTTTTACTGTTTTCAAATAAGGTTTATCTGAATTTTGCATTTTATTCAAAAAATTTAAAAATGAAATGTAAAAACTGTAAAACGTTTACACTGAACCTTTAGCCGTTTTCCTACAATTATTTCCCAAAAACCGCCTCGAAAATGGACATTCACATTGGAAGACCCCGTTAAATTAAAGGCCTTTTTGAACAATTCAAAACATATTTCCCAACAATTTAGACGTATTTTTCGACGATACACGAAATTTATTGCTGTTTCTAGTCATAACGCAGCGACTGAAAAGTCCGTAGGATAACCAATAAATCAACAACTTTTTGGCAAAATTCGTCTTCATTCATCAACATAGTCTTCTTCAATAATTCCAACGCTTCATTTCGATATCTTTCTTGAAGAACGATTCTTCTTTGGCCTCCAAATATGCAAATCCTATTCACCATTTCCGGTGAGATTTTTTTTAGGTCTGCGAACAAGTAAAATTCGCTGAAAATACGGTGGGTGCGGAAGCAATTCGAAGTGTAATCCGTGTAATTTGGTGAAAAGCTGTTTTTTCTTCTTATAAGTAGTTGTTTTTCGCGATTTCCTCTTTTAAACGTACCGGTTGGGTTTAATAGCGATCGCTATTGATCGGTCGGCTTTTTTCAAGGTAGTGGCTGAGCAAATTTCACGCGCATCCCAAAATACGAGCGCCATAACATTGTCAGCAGACTGTTTAATTTTTGGACTCTTTTTGCGAGGTTCGTCGGCTGAAGACTGCCGATATGACTCAGAAGTGTAAAGGATCCCAGTTTCGGCCATTGTGACACACCGACATAATAATCATTTCTATCTCGCAGTAACAGGTCTGTTTTTGGTTAATTGTGAGCAATGGAAAAATATATATTTATGCAAAATTAAGCCGACACGTTCATTTGATATATTTAAGGTACACTTTCACTTTAGGGTTTTCCATAACGATTTTGTTGACTTTTTTAATCTTTTCCGGACACCACATGTTTTGGGCGACCAGAGCGTTCTTCTTCTCCTCTACCATTTGTCCGAAAATACAAGTTTTGGCTTGAACGGTGTTTTTTTCTCATCAAAAAGCAATGATATGTTAAATTAACACAAGAGATTTCTTTAAATCCATTGCTTTTTAAATCAAAAAAGTAGCGTCACCAAAACCACTGTAACTTGTGAACTAATAAAAATAAAATCATGAAATTTTGACAGGTATCGTTTGAAGGTTAGTACTTAGTTTAATACCACTGCCAATTTTATTACATTTAAAAAATATTCAATAAAAATTGAAAGTTTAGCGCAACAAACACATTTTCCAATGCGTTTGGATTGTAACATTGCGGACTATTTCTGCTTTTAACTACAAATCGATGTAAAATAATTGAATTTTATACTGATAACATTTTTTTTCATATAATGAAATAATATTGCAACCGGAGAGATCTGTATATATCACGCCGCTCTGGGATGTAAAGCGAATCATGTAATTGCGTCCGATTTGATTTGGATTTCGAATCCTTCTTCTTTGGATTCTTTGGATTCCAGAGTGAATGCAACACAAACTCAAGTGGAAATAATTCACAGCAACTATATGGCAGCATACCTTAGATTCAATTCGGGCGTGATTCCCCCAAACCGACCCTTATTAGTCTCCTTCAGCCGAATCGCCGCAAAAATACAAATCGTTTAACAATTATACCAGATCCATGCTGTAAGTGTTGTGGAGACTACGATACATTCGATCATGTTCTTTGAACCTGCTCGGCGCACTCCGGAAACAGAATAAACTCATTAACGCAGTCTGTTATATCTAGTGCTCACTCGCTCCCATTTTTCACTCATGAGATCGTGGCTCTATATGTATGCCAGGCCATTGCTGCAGTGTTAAATATAATTTACTCATTTTTATGCGGTAATAAAATTTGTATTTAACCACAATAATTTCTAGATACTCTGAGATTTAGATTGTACATATTCATTTAGTTAATAGTATTTAATATAACGATGTGTACAATTTCTGATAATTCGCAAGCTCAAATGGCTAGATTCTCCTATTAAAATATTTAAAAAATATAAAGATATTGGAATTCAAATTTACTGCGGTTTTGCTGACAACTTTATAATTTTTAGAGCCAATTATTTTTATATGAACGATTTTTTTTTTTTTTTTTGAAATATTTTTTGTATTGCTGTGGATCATTTAGAACAGAGGTCACCAAGTTTGACAGTGCCCTGGGTAGATTTCACGCATTAATAAAAATGTACTTACATTTGTAAATAAAACTACACTGAGAACAATATTGTAAAACGATTGTCTTTGTATTTTAAACAATCCAATTATAAACCAAAAACCATTTAACAGAGAAGCTCATCAAAAATATGAAAATATTACATTTGTGTAATGTATCCCATGATATTTGTTCCTTTGATTGTATTATTTTAGACAACCACATGATAACCTAGAAATCATGCCGATTTGCATCTCGCAACACAATACATATTGGAAGATCCGGGCATATTTTTATTATAATTTTATATATATAAAACGTATAACTTTAAACCACTATATAGCTAAGAATCTACTTGGATTATTTGAATGATTGATTTTTGACATATGAACTTTTTGTTCTGAAATATATATTAGTATCACAATGCCATCGAAATTAGATACTCGTACAATCGTGATCATAAATAAATAAATAAATCTGGAGTGGACCAATCGACCGTCTCGAGAATCATCAAATCGTATAAAAATACTCTTGATCTTGATCAGAAAAAAGGGTTTCGGCAGAAAAAGTGGCTTTATGACGCCAGATAAACCAAAGAAAGTGCTGGCTCTCGTAGAACAAAAATCAATATTGCAGTAAAAGTAAGATACGATGAGACTTTAGTGTGCAGAATAAAATCCAGGGCTGGCCTGAAGTGACAGACGAAAAAAACCTCTAAGTTTCCCAAGAAGTTTCTGGTTTGGCAGACGATTTGTAGTTGTGGTGATGTTAGCCGAACGATTGTGGGGTTTGTGGGTCGATCAACTCCGATATTTATATCAAGTAGTGCCTCCAGAAACGGTTTTTGTGTGTCATTACAACAAATCGACGATTGTTTGGTAAAATAATAATAGCATGACATTCGTATCCAGGGAGGCCAACCCAACAAATTGTTAATAGCTTCGGCCAAAAGAGCGATATTGGGCTCTAGTGAAAAGGAAATTGAAGTCGACGAATACCAAAGCGAAGGACATCGATGATTTCAAAAAACGATGGATCGCAACCACCAGGAAGGTCACAGAGACTACCAGATAGTGGCTGATGGAGGGTATTTCCAAAAAGCTGGATAAATTTGTCAAGATCAAATAATTGTTTGTTTTTATCGAATAAATAAATAAAAAATAATAATAAAATAAATCTACTTCCATATTCTGTTCCATTTTTTAAGATTGCTGCACAGGTTCATCAGTTATTGAACTTTAAATTTATGCGTTTTTTTCTGCCGCACTCCATATTATATTTTTTATATATTCTATTACAGGTTTACACGAAAGTAGGGCGGGGCACCACCTCAGGTAATCGCTTTATGTACTTACATAGCATTGTAGCGAAAAACATGGAAAAAGCATTGATGGCGACATACTATCATATGATTCTTTATAAAATTGTCGATGTCATATTTTTAAGGGTATTTTTTTAATAATTAGTGAAAAAAATAACATTTGCATTTGCATATTATTATCAAATAAGTTGATAATGTAAAATTAACACCTTTTTGATTTCAGATAAAAATTGCTACACGTCCCGCAATTGGAGAACTCTAGTTGCGGCCTTCAGCAGATATCACCAAGTAACTTTTAAATTATTAAAAAAAATAACAAAAGTTGAACGTAATAAGACCAAAATGATTTCAAAAATTAGTGAAAATGAGCATCATCAAGCATGTTAAGCTTTACCTCGGACATTTTGTAATAGAACGAGATTAAGACATACATTTTTAGATGTAGATGACACCTGCATAAATCGGTTTTTCATGCATTAATACCAGAAAATACGCAATACTAGAGTAAAAAAGTAGACATAAAAATACATACAAAATATTTCTATGCATCACATTTGAATTCTAACGGGGATTGTCTCACGATATAAAATAATTACATTGATCGTAAGTGAGTATGTATGTGTTTCATTCATGTCATATAAATTATTTCCGCCACGAAGTATGCATGAAGCTGCATACATAGCACATACACACAAAATATAGGTACTATATATATACTAACTCACATTCTCATAAATGCATTATATTATATACAAGTATTAATATTCCACGCACACAGATCAGCGATCGTACACACACATACACGCTTAAAAACTCGCATACTTAGATTTAATAACTGTTAAACGGCTACATATTTTCTAGGAATCTTATATTATATAGTGGAACGGTGTGGCTTAAGCACAAGCTTATATGCGTCTTGTGACCGTAACAAATTTCCAATGAATGAAAATCCGCGAGTTCCATTATTTTCTGTTCTTTTCATTTTCCCGCGTATATATTTATATATTTATACTAAATCGAAGCGATCGATTTCATTAAACTTTTTTTCTATACATTTAAAAACACTCTGCGCATATAAATAATAATATATATATAGATATATAAATTATGCCAGCCAGAACGGGTTTATATCAATGTATATTCTATATAAAATATATA
>JANSTU010000574.1:0-19413 GCA_027564075.1 Bolitophila hybrida
CAACGCCATCATACACTTATACCCTATTTCAGAAATAGTCTATGAATAGCAAGTAGAACCTACTGATTTATAGTGCTACATTCGAAAAACACTTCGGTCTGCAGGCCGGGATCGAACTGGCGACCTCCCATAAGCTCGCCAACGAGTTTACCTAGTCGGCTATGGCTATGGTTGTAAATCTATCAACATATAATTATTTTTTTGGATGTTTTGTGTTGTTTCTTAATTAATTAAACTTATACACGATTTCAACTTAAGATTAGTTAAAATAAAGAAAACAACTTCAACACATTAAACTCTTCAGTAGACATGTTTGTGCTTTGTGTTAGATTTTGATACATTTATTTATAAGTATATTTGTTTTTTTTTTTTTATTTCTCTCGTTTTTATTTCGGGAGCATGCATTTTTGTTTCGTGATGTATTGCCCAGCAACAACAAATAACATCCAACCAGTGCAGCCAAGGAGCTACGATCGTACTCAATGTACTACTATTTTATCGTCTGTACTACCTTTTCCAAAATTATTTACATTAAACCCGGCTCTAGTTGACATATATATATTCATACAAATGAGTATGCTTAGTTTTCTGTCACATTTTTCACAAATATATAATAATAATTATAATTCTTCTAGTTTGTAATTTATTTCACAATCATACAAGATCATACTTTTAAAATCTAAAAAATTACCATTCTTATCTTAATTATTAAAAATTGAATATTGAATAAATTTAATAAGTGTACTACTTTGATTTTTTTCACTTTGGCAGCACTGCATCCAACTCGTCAATACGATGAGTATACTCATTACAAAAAGCAGTATTCATTACACTGTGTCGAAACTTTTTAATGGCACGAATTTGTTATGAAAGCAAAAAGACAGGACATAAATTTTGTTTACGCAAATGTTAGGACTTTAGGTTTTGCCATTTTTATGTGAGCAGAAGACTTTTTTTGACGTTTCAGATTTTCAGTACATAATATTTACATGAAAAATATTGTTTAATTCATTTAAATCGAGAATTGAGGTTAAAACTAAAGAATTATTTTCGTTGGCCATTGTATAAAATAAAACTAATATATATTTGGTTTTTGTAAAACTTAATGCTTTAACAAATAAACATAAAATTAAAAACCTATTTGTGCTGCCTCTGCATCATTTTTACATGAACTAAATTAAATTGTAGTTTTCAAACTATTCATTTCTTCTATGTGGCAGTACATCGCACCTCATCGTTTTTTTGACATTTCGCATTTTATATTATGCCAATTTCGCTTCATATTATTTCATTTCGGAACCGCGGCAAAAGCAGCTGTGCTGTGTTTTACGTTTTGTGTGGGAGCTATAAATAAAATTAAAAAAGTGATAATTTTTTAACAATGCACCAAATTTTCTGTTAACAACTGCGTAGACTACGACAAACCATTAAAATATCCGGACCAATCGCCATTTAAAGGTTTGTGAGACCGAGTCAAATAATTAGGAAAATATCGACCTGTGTTACCTTGAAAAAGCTAGAAGATATATTTGTGTGTTTATATATTCTCAAGCTGTACAATGAAAATGTTTGATAACAATAACAAGACGAATAATTTTGTTTACGTTTATTTTCGGAAGCACGAAAGTCATTTGCTATGTGTTGTTCTTTTATCTAAACGGGATTATGTTTGTTATTTTCTTAATTGATATATTGTCGAACTGTAGCAAAAGTGAAGGTATTTATAATGTCGGTTGAAGTTTGATGATGCAATAAATATTACACCGTCACGAAATTGGTCGGGTTAAATTGAGCAAACAATTAAATTAATTTCTGAGTGTTTATTTTAAA
The DNA here is from genome assembly GCA_027564075.1 of Bolitophila hybrida. Lineage (NCBI taxonomy): Eukaryota > Metazoa > Arthropoda > Insecta > Diptera > Mycetophilidae > Bolitophila > Bolitophila hybrida. The sequence continues at coordinate 1,831 of JANSTU010000574.1, forward strand.
TTATTGACTTTGTATTTGTATACTATTCACATTTAATAATTTAAATAGAAATTGCGCAATATTTCGTCATTGCTGTTAAAAGTATACATTTCAATAATCATTTTACATATTGCGCAATTGTGTGTCATTGTTGCAGAGTCAATGATCTTGCTTTAAATTTATTCTTGTTTATAAATAACTGAAGGAAAAAACAAATATTTAAACTTTAAAAAAAAAATGTCGTCAATTTATATCAATTTCGTTATTGGGCTTTATAGTATCATAATCAGTTTGTTATTAAACTTAAAAAAAAATAATTGATAAAATTGCAAGTTCACATTAAGAATTTACATCATACGACACGTGAAACGTAAAATATCTATTTTCTATAATAGTCAATAAACAGCTGTTTAACACTGTTAGAAACAAAACACGTCGACTAAATATTCACCTAACACATTTATAATATAATAATAATATCAATCAAACACGAGGTCAGGATCGCGACACAATTACACGCGCATACCCAATCGCGATCATATATATTGAAACGAGTCCGCAATTGAGTGATATATTTCCTATCATTCATTAAGTGCAGTTGCGTCATACACGATACACGATTGAACGTTGCCGTTTAAATATCCGTATGCAAGTGAAAGTAAATAAATAAAATTATGTATACACCAATTGCATACTATTGAAAGGTCACATTGTTGGGTTTAAATTTGTAGTGCTTGAACTGTATCAATATTTTGTATTCCCTTTGTTTTCAGCAGACTATCGACAATGGACTCGTTTCTTAGTCTGTTCGGACCTTCAGAGGCGGACAATGGTAACGACAACAATGACAGTCTCTACAACAGCGGCAGTGACACAGATATCGCTGGTCTAGACTCTATCCTATCAAATAACAACACTAGCTGCAGCAGCAGCAGCAACTCGAAGAATGAACACTGCCTGAGTGCGCAGCCCAAGCTTATTATGGACTTTGATCAAGGCATGCTGCCCCCTGAGCCACAGCTTGGCAACATAGAGTACAAACTTAAGTTAATCAGCCCATCCAAGCAACGTTTCGAACATCTGGTCACACAAATGAAGTGGCGTTTACGCGAAGGTCAAGGAGAAGCTATCTACGAGATCGGAGTCTCAGATTCGGGACAGCTACAAGGACTTGTTGACGCCGATATGTCTGCATCTCTGGACACACTCAAACAAATGGCACATAAACTCGGAGCTTCTACGACAGTTCTGCGCCGTAAATCTGTTTTTAGCCGTCGATCAGTTGCCGAGGTACTGGTACGCAAGATTCCCGATGATCAGCATAACATTGAAGTGCGCGTTGCTGTGCTGGGTGGAGTGAATGCTGGCAAATCTACACTACTTGGCGTACTTACACAAGGTGAACTCGACAATGGACGCGGACGAGCTCGACTGAATATGTTTCGACACATGCACGAGATTCAGTCGGGACGCACATCGTGCATATCTCACGAAACTCTAGGTTTCGATACCCAAGGCAATGTTATCAATTACAAGTACAATGAAATGATGACATCCGAGGAGGTAAGCGACAAATCCAGCAAACTGGTCACGTTCATGGATTTGGCTGGTCATCGAAGGTACATTCGAACAACAGTGCAGGCACTTACCGGATATTCACCGCATCACGCTATGCTAGTCGTTTCAGCGGGCACCGAAGGTGTAAATAGTATGACCAAAGAACATTTGGCAATTGTGCTGGCACTGGATATGCCATTCTTTATTTTAGTTACTAAAATCGACTGTACACCTCCAGATTCGACATTACTTGAACTTAAGAATATTCTCACATCAGTTGGCTGCCGTCGTGTACCTTTGTTGGTCAGTACTGATGACGACGTGTTGACAGCAGGCTCACACCAACTTACCGAACAAATAGTACCAATATTCTGTGTCTCGAACGTATCCGGCGTTGGTCTAGATCTAGTCACACGTTTTCTCTATGTTCTGTCACCTGGAATTAGTAATTCAGAGAAGGACCGACTGGAACAGGAATCGTGTGAGTTTCATGTGGACGAGATTTTCAGGGTGTCGGAGGTGGGACCTGTGGTGTGCGGTATCTTGGCACAAGGTGTATTAACTGAGAATATGCCAATGAAAATTGGTCCATTGAACGATGGTTCGTTTCTGTCTGTGATTATCCATTCGATTCACCGTAATAAAGCTCCGTGTCGTGTTGTACGTGCCGGACAGAGTGCTTCATTGGCATTTGTACAGAATCAGAATCTAACGATGCTTCGAAATGGTATGGTTTTATTACCAGAATCCTCAGAACCATTTGGATCGCTATTCTTTCAGGTACATTTTATTATTATTATCTTTTTTTTGATCTCACACATTATAAAAAAATTCAGGCCAAAATATCTGTACTGTTTCACGCTACCGCCATTTATGAGGGATTCCAGACAACAGTGCACATTGGAAGCATCCGTCAGACGGCCATCATTGAGGGCATTATGGGTGGTGGCAAGATAGAAACTAACGACAGTGCCTCGGTACTGATTCGATTCATGTGTCATCCTGAATACGTAAGTCCCGGAATGCGTATTCTTTTCCGTGAGGGCTCCAGCAAGGGAGTAGGCAAAGTCACACAGGTGTTCCCACTCAACAAGCAAATTAACTAGATATAATTTGCAAAAATCTACTTAAATTAATGATTTACTGCCTCAGAATTATTTTGAATTATTTAGCGTCCCCAAATATGACTAATATATAGCTAATGTTATTTTTTCTGTGATTTCTATAAAATAATGTTTAAATGTGCTATAAAATAGGTAAAAATACCTAGAATTCTGCCTAAAGACTATGTTTAAGCGTGTTTGCGCTTTCAGCGTGATAAATAAATTGTTGTAATTTTCAAGTCTATTTTCATTTTTTTTATTAAACAGAAAACAGATAATATTGTCTAAGACACGATTGGACACTACTTATACAACAGGTACCAGTTGATTGGCTACCGGCGATTTAAATTTGAATAATACCGGTATCTCACCTAGCCGGGGATTGCCATCCTTCTCGAGAAGTCTGATCCACGAGAGAAGTGAATCTTTGGTCGACGAACCAGTTGCGCAAATTGCGAAAATAGTACCGTCATCCTGCTGATGTACAGATCGCTTAAGTGCGACCTGCTTCTTCGGATTGTTTACGCCAAAATGTGCAAATTTTAAATTGCTTACATCTGAAAAAAGTGGAATTTTTATATTATTTTATATAAAACATAATTAATGTATGTATTCAAACCATCCGGATCCTGTTTGTCTTCAAAATCAGCCTTACTCCATAATGGATCTCCACGAAGTGTAAAGTACAAAACAGAACGATTGCGTAACCATATAAGAAACGGTCCTTCTATGTGTAATGGAACATTGGTTGGGTGTGCGCTTAAAAGTTCTGATTGTCCTGAACTCATTCCGCTTATAATCCACGTGTCATCAATTGAACTCTCCACGTCAGATGTACTGTATTGATGAACTTTACTGCGTAAGTCTACAGAACACATACGCTCAACAGCAAGCCTAGCCAACTCCAGTCCATCATCGGGCACCGGATTGGGAAGAAGCCACGGTGAAGCATTTTTGAATTTTGGCATCCAGTACATCATACGCCAGTACTTAAGTACTGGATGACCACGTCGTCCGAATGTGTTTATCAGAATATCTTCGGTTTCGTAGTCGGGAATAACACCTATACAGATATAAAATGATTACATTGTTGTATGAGCTAATATAGTACAATTGAATCTCACCATTATCCTCCATTTGCTCGAGCAGATCGATTATGCACTGCTGTTGCTTAGGATAATGCATAAAATCGACCTGAAACATGTTACGCGGAATAAACTTTTCTTTGGGCATAACGTTCATAAGTGCTTTGTACACTTCAACATCACGATGGACACCGAAACTTTCCATACTCTTCATAGCAGCGTAGATAAACTCAACGTGGTTACGCCGATGAATGTCACGCGTTTCGAAGATCTGCACCATGTTCATATAGGTCTTACGATTCTTGTCAGCTATGCCCTCAAAAGAACCCCGCAACATAAGGTGATTTTGGGTATTTTGATCTTGTTTCTGTTGATGGTTTTCTTCATCCTGTTGTTGTTTATTATTGCTGGAGGAGGAGGAGGAGGTGTGCTCAGAGAAATAGCCTCCAAAAGCAGGCGGTGTGAACTTAAGCTGTGTCAGCCGGGCTGTGGCTTGCCGCAAAATGTACATATTGTTAGAGTTCTTGGATTTGATTTACATATTATGGTTATGTAGTTTGTTTTTAGGGATTAGGTTAGTACGAAGGTACGGTTTTATTTATTTTATTGTATATTAAACATTAAATATAAGTGATTAAGAGAATAGAAATATTATTATTACACGGTATAACTGTGCTAACTTTAGAGTTTACAAGTTAAAAATACATTTTCGCAAATCTGTCAATGTGTATACATTAAACGCATTCATAGTACAGAAAACATATTTCTTTATGTTTTAAAGAGATACGTTCACAAAATTATAAAAATAAAATTTTACGATGTCAATGGCTGTCGCATGATTCTGAAAATGTACAAATTAAAAATCGACGTGTGACTTATACCGTAAATCACCTAAATGTTAAAGAAAGGTTCCATTATATGATTAAAGCAAAAAAAGTTGGTTTGACATAATTTATATGGCTGACAATTTGTTTCGTTTTACTTCTGTCGAATGAGCTTCAAATATCGACCACCATGCGGTGACTCTTTCGTTGCGTTGTCAATACTGAATTCCTATACGTCGCGTTAGACATTTTAATTTTTATGTTTCTTCTATTGGATTGGCCTAGACACAATTTCATAATTGTAATTAAAAAATGTATCTTTGATAATTGTACAACGTGAAAAATGGAAACAGCTAATATCGGTAAACGTAAAGGAATAAGTAATTCCAGCGAAGCGTTCACAAGGTATGCACGGCTAAATGTACGGTTATGTTTGTGTTTGTGTGATAATATTTTGTTTTAGCGGTGTTTGATAGTTTATAATTTATATATTGCATTGTGTATCCTTGAAGTAAAATAATTTTCCTATTTAACGAATGAAATACAGTTATTTCATATTAAACAGTGGTGCATTAGAATAAATACAATTTCAAAAGTGTAAATAGTGCTTCCCAATAATTCGGGCCAACGTCATCAATGTATTGCTAGATTTACCGTACAAGTGGAAATTAAAAAAAAAATACAATCAACCAGGTTTTCTTTTAGCATTCCATTTAAAGTTAACATTAAATTATAGGATATTGAAATCAAAGCAAACACAACAAAGCAATATATTTTATATATAAATATATATTTATATATATATATTGTTGTCTTTACAGAAAACGACAAAAAGAAGATAATATGAATAGCACTCAGGCATGGACACGGTCGGCTGACGAGAACGACACTACAAAATACTGCAATAGACATTCGCCATACGGTATGTCATCTAATATGCTTTACTCGGTGTCTTTACCGAACTGCCCGGGCTGTTGCCAAGAAAGAAAAGAAAAAGAGTCTCAGTTTGACCTATCGCCTAATGTTGAAAACGAGCTGACACAGACACAGACTGATGTGTGTACCAAAAAAATGGATATAAATTCAGAGCGCCACGAAGGACGCCCTATTCTGAATACATCTCTAATGAAATGGGCCACACAGAATCAACAGAAAAGTCGGACTCCACTTACGACCGTCGTTACGAACAAAACCGTATTTACACCAGTTTCAGATGAAACTACCGCCAAAAAGACGATACCATTGACTAGCACAGCGGATGATTTAGTGTATAAAATTAAGTCACCGCAAGTGTATTACGGTGAAGGTTTGTGCATTTTAAATAATATTTCTTAAGAATTGTGATTATTATTTTTTTTCGCAGATAATTTCAGTAGACTCTCTGACGAAATGATACTCTCTGTGTTTAAGTGGCTTCCGAAAAAGACGCTTATCAGATGCAGTCTGGTATGTCATCGGTTCAATAATGTGGCTCAGGATGAGACTCTTTGGACACGCCTTGATTTGGCCGCAAAACAAATTCGTCCCGGCGCTATGGGCAAGGTTATGCTTCGTAAAATTGTCATTTTGCGATTAGCACAGTGCAAAGTAATTTTTGTTTCTAAATATATCAGACGGCTTTGATAAATATAAATATTTTTTAGATATTGGAACCCGTTTTTGACGAGCACGAGCTGGAATCAGATTTTCAGTCAAAACTTCTGTATCTAGATCTCAGCATGGCTGCCATTAATACATCGGCTCTGCAAATGTTATTGTCTCGTTGTAGATCTTTGAAAAAGCTGAGTCTTGAACACGTTCAACTAAGTGCAGAAGTTTGTGATGAGATCGCTGCAAATGGCAATATGGAAGTACTAAATCTGGCCATGTGTGATGGCATCGATGTGACGAGCGTTCGAAAAATGATGTCCAATCTAAATTGGTATACAATTTCTTGCGATAATTTAAGTGTAACAAAATTTGTTTATATTATTTTGTTTAGCCTACAAACTCTTAATATATCCTGGACTTCAATGAATGACGAGTGCATACGCGGTTTTGTTGAAACTGTTCCAGTTTCTCTACTCCGTCTAAACATAGCTGGCTGCAGAAAGTCAATGAATGATACCTGTATGTACATACACTTATTCTAAAATGTATTCTTGAATATCATAGATTTCAATATTTTCCAGACCTTGCAATGTTAATAAAACGCTGCCCCGGAATAATTGAACTGGATCTCTCCGACTGCACGGTACTAACTTCCGAAGCAATCAAAATTGTATGTAACCTCAAAAACCTCGAATACCTTTCGTTGTCGCGTTGCTATAATATAGCTGTAGCTACGTATCTGTAAGTTTGAATAACAAAGAAAAAAAATCATTTTAATCTAATTCATTTAATTTGCAGATCCATCAACAAATTGATGTCGCTAGCGTACCTGGATATTTTCGGTGTTCTATCCGAACAGACTATTACAACGTTGCAGACTACGTATCCATCAGTTGGTATAAATAAATTCATTCATAGTGCTGTGGCACGCCCGACCGTAGGCAGTCGGCGAACGTCTATCTGGGGTTTGCGTACTAGAGATTAATGTGTTTATGTGGTCTAGAAAACGTGAAAACGCTACGCCTTATTGATTGTATCATGAAATTGTAGTAATGCACAAATATCCCATTACACATACACAACAACAATAATAAGAAACAGACACCGCTTTTGAGTTGTTGTGTATTGCATTTTTTATGGGAAACATTTCATGATGCTGATGATAAATGTTGCACACATTTTTTTGTAAAAAACGGTTGAAGTATGTATACATCTAAAATAAACATTGCCTACAGTTTGTATTCCATGATAAATAAGTATTTTTAATCGGACTTATTACATAGTATAACTTAATTATTATATAATTATATAAACTAAAGTAAAAGCCTAAGCATTAATAGACATAGAAAATTAGTTGCAAAATATGGAAAAATGAGATCACTGCAAACTTTGTGTACTTGGTACACGTGTGCAAAATAAAATCAATTCAGAGATTTAAGGAAGTGGTTCGATATTGTCGTCATCCAAGAGTGTTCGCTCAAGTTCCGGATCGACGATTTTATCGGCATCCTGCAGTTCCATGTTGTCCAGAGAATCATCCATGGAATTGGTAACATACAACTCGTCCATTACGTCTTTTGCGCTTTCCGGTATAACTGTACTATACACACTTGTCAGGTTTTGTGTTTCAATGTTTTCTTTTACAATCGGTAAAACGTTATACACATTGTCGGCGACATCAATTGTTGATGGATTCGTTTCGTTGTTCATTTCTGGCATTGCATCAAGGTCATTTAATAATGACCTGAGATTCTCGTCAAACATAGAGCTGTCTACGTGCGTTTTTCCTGTTTCTTTATTTGGAATGGATTCGGGATTTAGGATTAAACTGTTTGAGCTGCATTCTATAAGATTTTCTAATTCATTTGAAAGAAGGACTGGTGTAGAATACTCTGTAGGTTCATCAGTAATCGAAATTGGATCTGTTGGCATCGCGTGTAGGTCACTTATTAATGATCTAAGACTATCGTCGAACAGAGTTGAATTACAGTCATTTGTTTTGTCTTCACCGAGATTTGGAATTAATTCGTGGTTTTGTATAATATAACTACGCGCGATGGGATGGTCTAAATGAATACGAACCGCAGAATCATTAAATTCGTCAGTATGTTTATTATTATTTGAAACAGAATTATCTGATGCTACAGAGTCTTTTTGTATTAGAAAATCAGAAATATCATACATACTTGAACTGATGTTCTCATACATTTTTGCAGTGTCTATGGCGTTTTTCTGTTCTGAACCGGATTCTTGTAGGTGTCTGATGTCTGCGTCTTTTCGTTGATCAGAAACAATCTGTAATACTGTTTGGCTTGATGGTTCAGTGTTTATAATGGTGGCTTCGTCACTAGAAGAACAATTTTGTGATATTAAATCAATAGGATCTGGTGACTTATTTGTTTGACTTGTGATCTGAACATCCTTCTGTGTGCAATCTATCGTATTCGAATGAGTTTGTTTTTCATTACAAACAAGTGCTAAAAATTGATGATCTTCTATCAATTCTGAAACTTTATCATTGACATTACTATCGATTTTATCTTGAATTACTGTTTCTAAAACTGTAGTTTTCAAATGACTTTTTATCGAAATGTCCAGTGAATCATTATTGATAACCTTACAATCAGTGGACAACGAGGTGGCGTCAATTTGATCAAGGTGTTTGGAAGTATCATCGACATTCACTTTTTCGATATCATCTAAATTAGTAATTATCACTGAGGCGTTCTTGTCCACAATCGGCTTTAAGTGTTCATTAAGTGCTTTTGTAAGTTCAAGAGAACTCTCACCGAAATCGAGATCTGTTAATGGCTGCACTAAATCCGAATTATCTAGAATTGAACTTAATAAAACTATCGGTTTAACATCAATCATTTCATCTTCATGTGCATCATCTATTTTCGACACATCTTCCACTTGATTGTTTGAACTAACTGGAATCCCTTTCAAGATATTAATTTCATCAGGATTTTGTTCTAATTTAACAACATGCTGGAACAAAGTTGTATCGATCTCTTCAGAATGTAACACACATTCGTCCACATTATCTTCATTGAATGAAACCGGTGAAAGTCTCTCTTGCTTTATAGCCATCATTGGAAATGTACTACTTCCCGGATGTACACTAGCTATGATAGGCGTCCGAAGATCGCTTAGCGGCATCGTTTCATCTACAGCTGTGCAGGCCTGTGCAATTATCGGAATTGTAACCGCAATCTGTGCAACGGGAAGAGCGGCCTGTTGTCGTGCCAAGATCTCTTGCCTAATTTTTTCGGCCAGCAGTGCGGGCTTCTTGTAGAGGTTCTTTTGTTTACTCAATGGCCTCACTGATTTCGTATTGCTAACATCCTTGGAAACGATCGTTGCATTTAATTTACCGTGTTGTTTTCTAATTGTCAATTTCAACGAGGGCTGTTTGGCGGTATCCAAAAGAGATTTTTCTGTTTTAATATTTTGTGCAAGCTGCGGATCAAATTCGTCGTAACCCATGCATATAGGTTCTGATTTAACAGTTACACGAGGCTCTGTCGTCGCTTTGCTGGTGGTAATTATTTCTTGCTTAATAACTGCAGTGGATTCTGGTCTGCTCTTTTTATGCTTGTGCTTGGATTTCTTTTGTTTTTTCTTGTATGACGAGCTAGTTGATGTCATAGAATTTGTTGTTACTGTTTGAGCTACAGGATTTTTAGCGTGTTCAACAACAGTTTCAGATTCTTCTGGAAACTCCAGTTTAACTCGTACAGGTTCTATGATACCCAAATTATCGTCAATATCGACCAGTGGCTCCTGTTTAATTGTAATCGGCATGTCATGATCACGCTTTTCCGGGGTACTAGTGTCCGTAATGATAACCGTAGGAACTGCCTCAGACTCAATGAATATCACATCGTCCGAGTCGTCCTGTGGCTCTGGTTTTATAAACATTTCATCCGAAGAATCGTCCGAAATATTCGGAGTATTACAACGTTCATCCATATCATCTTCTGTATACATTAAATCACTATCGTCCAAATTAACTACTGGGGCTTCTTCAGTAATTTTCTGCTTAGTTCTGGCCACGACTAGAGAAGACGGACAGCTTAAAGTTACTCCTAAACTAGGTACATTGTCAATCATAACAAAATCTGCGGCTGGTTCAAGTTTCACCATACCGTTAAAACTGTCAACCGAAATATCACGCTCAGCGGCAGGCGATTTTGATTGTGATGGTTTAAATGAACCAGGTGGAATCATACAACGAAAAATGTGACGAAATAGCATTTTGCTTTTAACAAAGTGTCGACCGCAATTCTGGCAATCCGTGTTGTTACGTATATAGCAATCGTGCCAGTCATGAAGATTTTGAGTCGGAAACTCTAGATTGCACTTATCACAAGGTACATTTTCAACAATAACACTACTGCTGGCTGGTTTACAGTATGAAACGTGTCTGAAATTCAAGCAGAATTAATATAAAAGTATTTTTTATAATTAATTTTAGTATTACCTCGAGAACGTCGTAAGTTTGTCAAAAGATTCAGTGCACATGAGACAGGCATACAATGTTTTGGATAAATCATGCCACAGGTAGTGATCCTTCTGTTCGTCGATAGATCGAAAGGCTTCTGCGCAGCTAGAGCAACCAAAATTGAACACTGTCGGTCGATGAGATTCAATCAAATGATCACTGTTAAACAGATAAATTTGTATTTTTTTTTATTTAAGTAAAGTTTTACTTACCGTAAAATAGTGGCATTTGTATAATTCTGTGAGCATATCATACAAATTACTGAACATTTGGGTTTCTTGTCAATATGCTCCAAGTCAATGTCAATGATGGGATATTTCCGTTTTCTAAAACAAGAGAAAAATTAAATGTCAAATCGAATCGTTTATTTGGAATTAAAAATCAACTACTTTTCATTGCGCGCCTCTTCGATCATTCGCTTCTGTTCCTCTATGGCTCGTTTCAATACGATCTTTTTCTCTTCAATTTCTCGCTGTCGTTCACGTTTATTTGGAGCCTTCAGCGTTAGAAGCGGAGTTTTGGATGAATTTTGACTCTTAGTCTTTTTGTTGACTTTGTTCTTAGTGGGCTCTTCAAGTTTGATTTCATCATAATCGTCAAACTCATCTTTAATAGACTCATCGTATATCGGCTGTGGTTTTCTAGCCGTACGTTTTGCACCTTTGAAACATTTCTTCTTTCGCACTTGTTTTTGCAGTGCTATACCTTCTTTGTTGTCTTCCATTTTTTCGATTAAACCAAATATACACTCATCATTTTTATTGGATTTAATAGAACCCTAAAACAGGAAAATAATGTTTATAATTATTTTGCACATTTATTTAGTGAAAAGAACTTACATTCAATTTACGCTTGCGTGGTTTTCCAACGACAGGCTCTGGAATACCTAGTAATTTACGAGTTTGACTGTTTGTTGCCCAGCACATTTCACGGTATTCATAAAAATCATTGATCTTGTCCTCGCACAATGAGCAAATGTTCTTGGGCATTTGATCATTTTTCTTTACCTATAAAACATAAATAAATAGCATCATGTTTTTCGTGATAAAATATGCCATATTTTACCTGCACACCGACACAATCGAGAATTTTTCGGCACAAGTCGGGCTCTCCATCGTACTGGTCGTCCTGGCCAAGAATGATGTCTTCATTGATGATCGGAATTTGATTTGGATTGTCGATACCACACAAACGACATATATTGTACAAGTTCAACTTCACTGATTCATCAATCTTAATGGCAAACCGTTCCATCGTTATTAACGAATACAGTGTAATAAGTCGATTCAATATTGTCTTAGTTCATTGTTATCGTTCGACACAGACACCGTGTAATTAGGTTGCGTAAATCTTATGTACAACAATTTTCACAGAGATGAGCACAGGGCAGACTAAATTCATCAGATATTATAGGTAACAGAATCTCAGAATCGAACAACTAACACTTGGGTGTTTGCTGTATTCACATTCAGTATGCTGTCTGTATTGCTGTTTGATAATTAAAATATTATTTTTGATTTTAATGGTTACGGGTTACCATACAAGAAAAACAGCATTGTCCCGATGTCAAATGTCAAAAAAACTTTGTGCTACCAATTTAATGAAAAGAACAACTATTCACAATAATAATATTAATTATTTTATGATGTTTTTATTTATTTCGCATAATTTATGCATAAACATTAACTGTATTACCATTTTTTTAAATGTATTAATGTTTGCACTAACTGAAAAATATCTAAAATAATCTAGATAAACAGAAGTGAGGCCAATTGACTGTATTCACTCAAAATTTATGTAATTTTAAGCACTTTATGAATTTAACAACAATGTTTTCCGATATTTTTTTGGTGTGGACAAATATTAACGTAATACTGATAATACATAGATTTTTTTTAAAGATATATTCTTTTAAATACCAAATAGCAATTGTGACTTCTTTCTGTTAGCAATACTTTTATTTACAGTGTATTGAGAGCCATATATAAAATGCATACAAATATATACAAATACATACATCTACACTATACCTAACCGCACAAAACAAATTCCACTTGCACTCCTGTACACGGTCCCGGCTATTTCACGCAAAAAAAAAACATTCCACAATTACACAAGTAATCTAGCATCTTTATACTCACATTTAAAGACTTGTACTCATTGTCACTATGGAAGACATTAAGGACGTCACGATTATCGTCAAGTGGTGTGGCAAAGAATATCCAATCTCCGATTTGACTGAGCACGATTCTGTGGCTTTGTTAAAACATGAGATATTTAAAAAGACTCAAGTACGACCAGAACGTCAAAAGTTGCTTAATCTAAAGTATAAAGGTGCGTATTTTTATAGTTTTCTAGACCCTTATTTATATTGTTTTAAATAGGAGCAAATGCTGCTGACGAAATAAAACTGGGACAAATGGAGTTGAAGCATAATTATAAACTGATGATGGTTGGCTCTCTGGAAGCAGACATTGCGGACGTGTCCAAGCGTCCGTCAGGCAGTAGCAAGAACGATGTTATTGTCGATTTTGAAGAGGATAGCGATAAAGATATTCCAATTCAGAACAAAGAGGTGACTTATTGCACTATATATGCATAAGCTGATCTAACGTTTGTTTTTTTATTTAAGATATATTTATCGAAAATTGCAAAACGCATTAAAGACTATACTGTAAAGGAATTGAATCCACCCAGAAAAGACAAAAAATTGCTAGTTTTAGATATCGATTATACGCTCTTCGATCACAAGTCTGTCGCTGAAAAAGGTATTTATATCCTGCGGATATTTATTTTTTGTATTTTAATAATAACAATCTGATTTTTAAGGTTCTGAGCTAATGCGTCCGTACCTGCACCAATTTCTGACATCTGCCTACAAGCACTATGATATTGTAATATGGTCGGCGACCGGAATGCGCTGGATCGAGGAAAAAATGAAGCTTCTCGGTTGTAGTACTCATGCTGATTACAAATTCTGGTTTTATCTGGACAGCAGAGCCATGATAAGTGTATACATACCGGAACGCGGAGTAGTCGATGTTAAGCCTCTTGGTGTCATCTGGGGAAAATACGATCAGTGCAGTGCAAGAAATACAATCATGTTTGATGATATTCGTCGTAATTTTATGATGAATCCCCAGTCGGGTCTTAAGATAAAACCATTCCGATCAGCTCATTTTTCCCGTGATTCTGACCGGGAACTGTTGAAGCTCTCCAAGTATCTCGACGACATTGCGCTGAACTGTACCGATTTCACAACACTAAATCACCGCAAATGGGAGCGCTACGACCCAGAACCGGCATCTGAGCCAGAACTCGACATCGAACCATCCGATAACTAAAAGTACAGTTGTGTAACTAAAAAAAAACACAAACAATTTCGAGCTTTCGAGAAAGTGTTTACATTTAATTTTAAAATTAATGCTGATTAATAGATGTGATGCAAAAACTTAATAATTCTGAATATTGATAATCAAATAGCAGATTTGTGAACATATTAGAAACAAATATCTAAAATTATTTTGTAGTCGCGTTAAAAACGTAAACATTCAAATTTAATTCTGTGTGTATGAATAATGTTTTATTGGAGTTTCCAAAGAAGAAAAAGTCAATTCTATTAGGAGAAATAAAAAAATACATAGTAAGAATTCGAAAATCTAATCTATTGTCTGGCCACAACTTAATCCTCATTATTGCGATGCACATGTCCTCTTATTTTGTATAATACATAAAAATATATTATAATTATTATGTTCTAATATCTTTTAACTTTCTTCACGGAATTTTCAATAACTATCTAAGATGTACTAAAGTACTTCACAGCATGATGAGAGGCACATAAGGAAAACATGCGTTATGGTCGATTTCAAGCGATTATTCGATTTAGAAAAACAGCGAACTTGGCAAAAGCTGTTCTCGTACGTAGTCCTGAATAATCTGAAATAAACAAAAATTTACATATTTACAAAAACAAAATTTTTAAAAAATTACATCTTCGAGAATATCACGAGTAACGTTTGGATAACGTAAACGGAAGCCAGTTGATTTTAATTTTAAATTGTCCAGATTTAAATGTTTGTGATAGAGTAACTCTTCGTCCATGTAGGGCGTTAGCGGAGTATTCTCGATGCCGTCCGCTTGGCACAACTGAGCCCATGGCTTCAAGTGCTTATCGTTTATCTCTTCTAAGACTTCGGACATTGTTAACTGTTTTAAATGTTTTTATTATTATTTACACCAAAATAGAATCATTGCTTTCTCACCTTCGTGATATTGGACAAAACTACACCCCAATAATCGACTTTAATGCTGAAAATATCGGCAAGTACATTTGTTAGGGTGCCCTGTGTACTTCGTGAGTCATCAACGATGTTATAAGTTTGTCCAAGAGAGGTTTGGCTATTGGCCAATTCCCAAATAGCCGCTGCTACGTCTGCAACGTGTACGGTATTGATTTTCATGGAATCTGTCCACAGTAATTTCATCGTTTCACCTAAATGTTTGTACAGCAATGCTATAACGATTCGAGGAGCTAAACACATATACTAATATTAATATTCTGCTTCTTAATCTATATATATATATATATAAAATTACCTAGTCCTTTAAGATCACCCTTGCCATACACTAAAGGTAAACGAAGTATTGTATAATTTAGATTCGGAACTCCGCCGAGTTTTTTTTCTACCTTTGCCTTGTGCTTGGCCACAAATGTCCATGGTTCCACAACACAGTCTTCACGTGCTGGTGTCTTTTCGCTAGAACTCATATGACCAGAGCTTAGCTCAACGTAGCGCAATACAGACTGAGCTGCAGCCTGTGCAGCACAGTTAAGGCTCAGTTTTGTAATACCCTCCTGGTATACAGCGTCCGACTGTCTAGGACGAGTTTCGGCAGCACAGTTTATTACAAAATCCCAATTGCCGGTCGTTGGTGATGGTAAGAATGCATTAGCACAGGATGCTTGATTGATTAAATTGGCGCTGCAGAATTCAACGGCAGCCGACTCATAAATGCGTGCATGCTCTTTGCTGAGCCAGGCCATTTGCGGGGGTGTTTTGTCGACCACCCGAATGGCTGAAGCAAGTTCATTGTTCGCCAGATATTCGACGAGGTGTCGCCCAATGAATCCACAGCCTACAAACATGACAAAACACATATAATATTTCAATTATACATAAATAATATATAATAATAATGCAATATTCTATTTTGATACAAAATTTATGTAAAACTGCACAAGGCCAAAATGTGCATAATTTAATTATGTATATATATATATATATATATAATTTGTTCTGTGGAATTTCTTTATTCTTACCTCCTAGAATTAATACCGACTTCCTTTCAGACATTATAATATTATTTTAGCTTATCGTAACGCGAGGATGTCGTATCACTAAATACACAAAAGTTCTCTTTGTATAGTTCTTATTCAAGCCTATATACAACTACTTTTAATCTACATCTACAAAACTACACTTGCAACTGGCTGCGGTCTTACGCCTTATCAAACGCGCCGTTAAAATATATAAACAGCGTTGCCAGTAGTAAAATATAAAATGTACCAAAATTTGAATTGTCAAAATGTACTTTTAGCATGCAAAATATACATTTTAACTATGGGAAATGTCACACTGGCGTCATTGTTGCGATGATCACGAATGGAAAAAACATATAATTATACATAAAATTAAGTAAATAATATAGGGTCTGAATAGGGTTACCAGATAGACGAAATATGAAAAGAGAACATTTTAGTATTTGTCGAAGAAAATAGAGTCCAAGGAATCCATGAATAGAAAGAAGTTAATAAAAGATTTTAAAAGTTCGTAAAAGACATAAGGTTCGTTCAAGAAAAAATATAAAAGAGTCAAATATAAATACCAAATGATTTGACCTTTTGGCATTATTAAATTAAAATACGGTTTCGAATTGAAGTGACATGACTTTTTATAAAAAGTTATTAAGTCATAAAGTCATATTGTCACTCCAAAATAGAATATAGGCACTGAAATGTTTGTTGAATTTGTGCTTGGAAACTAACACGATGTTCACAAAACCGCGAATTAAAAAGTTAGGTTAAGCATGATTTGTTTATTTTCTGAGCACAGTTTAGATGATTGAACTTGTATTTATAACTTTTCCACTTTTTCTATAGTAGTTTAGTAATAGTTTTTTTAATAATTGAATAAATATACATATATTTGACTTCCAATTATAGCTAAAACTGCAAGATTGATTTTAAAGTCAATTAGAGCATTTGGCAAAATTGAAAATTTTGATAAACAACATTTTCTTTATATATAAAGGGTATTCCATTAAGAAGGAAATATGTTAAATATGAACCACGCTTAAACGTCAAATCTTTTTTTACATCTGTGTACAGATTAAGCGAGTCCAGTCTTTGGCAATTTCAACCATGCAAAGATTGTTAATTGAAGCCCATTACGAAAATGGGCGTTCAAACAAAAATGCATTTCTCGCACTTCGCGATTTTTTTTGTCAGCATAATCGTCCTAAAGAGACACCTCAATTCGTCACCGTGTGCAGGAATTGAACCTCTCTACGACCACCTTACATCGAATTTTGAGGAAGGATTTGTCTCTTCATTCCTACAAAATTCAATTGACCCAAGAAGTGAAGCCTGCTAACCATTTGAAGCGCCAAACGTTCGCCGAATGGATGATTGAGCAAAGACAAACCGATGCGAAATTTTGCCAAAAAAATGTTTTAATAATTGCTATATTGTTTTAAGGGAAAATGCCTGGTGGTAAAAAAAACCTTTTGTTTATTAACAATTAAAATTATAAATATAACAAACACTGGCTATGGTAATCATAGAATTATTGTAGCAAGATACAGGGTGGGGCAACATAACCCCCCGATTTGAAATGAGCGCCATTCCGCACAATGATAATGTGGATGGGTGGGCG
>JANSTU010000585.1:0-19411 GCA_027564075.1 Bolitophila hybrida
ATTATAGTCTATTATGTACAATTGTTCAAGTACATTATAGAATATATGCACAGGAGCACATTCCCTGTAAACGGGTCACTTTTGAAATAAAAAACCAATTTAATTTATAATCAATACATATTGTATTTTGACAACAGTGAAATTCATTTTGTAGCTTCACGAAACATGAATTAAAAGTGTTTGCAAAAACATCGAAAAGTATAGTTTTTTGATTGCTTATGGCATTATTCCCTAATATCTAATAAACAAACTTAGTTTATAATTTTTTTGTTGATAATTTTTTTTATATTTATCAAAAAGCGTGGAAAATATATACTATAAATTTGTGTTTTTACAATTTAAATTATGAATAACATAAACGGATAAATAAAAGTTTGAAAGTACACGAAAAACTTTATTTTAAAGTGACCCGTTTACCAGAGAATGCTCCATTATACAAAACGGAACACACCTGGATTCGAAATATTTAAAACATAATTTACATTTATACAGCGTATTTGTTTTGTTCCCGCAAAACTATCTGGATTAGCATGAATATATACATATATATACTTCTAAGACAATTCTTGTCAAAATGGCGCTATAGGTACGAAGAAATTTACTAGTAATATAATACTATAAGACCATTTATAGGTGTGAAGGTACTTAATTGCTATAATGTATTTTTCAATTATACATGTTTAATATACTGAAAACTACTAGAACGGACTACAGTCTATAATTTTTAGATTTTGCGTGGGATCTTTTAATTTTTGTTATTTTAAATTTCGAGTTAAATGGTTTTCAGTCACTTTCGGACTTATTAGGTGAATTTGATATATCGAAAACTAACTACAAACAAACAATTATACAGTGTGACCCTTACACCGAAGACGTTATGTGACAGTCACTGTTGATGGTCAGACTGGAGGCTCGTAGATTCAGAGAGGCCAACGACAGATTACTACGGTACACGTGTCGTGGTGGTGAAATGTTTATTGCATTTTCCTCGAGTGGTTGCGAAGAGGCCGTAGCTGGATCAGCGCACAAATTTAGACGTGAACTAAGGATTTTATTGCATGCCGGACACGAACGGGCAACTACCCCTTTGTCTCGACGTCTGTAGATCTCCTGGGCGCACCTGTAGGTTAGATTTTGATTGGATTTTATTTGTTGATTTAAAGATGTAGAATTGTGTTAGTTTAATTAGGCTTATTAAAATGTTCTTCTTTATAAAGCGACAGTTAAAATCGGATAATTAAATATTGGGCTGGGCACTCCCCAATCCTCGATATGGATAAACTTATGCCAGAGATAGCAACTTAAAGTTGTAGTAAATTGAAAATTGTACAAAAAGCGATTCAAAAATTTAACTATATCCAATTTGGATATTGTATTTTTTCCTTCTTCCAGAAACTTTGCCAGAAACAACCTCTTAAATTATATAATTTCGATAAAATGTTGTGAACTAAATATAACATACCTGGCATGTAGAATATGTGCACATGGCAGAGCCTCCAATGAGTCTACCTCAATTCCGAACACCTCGTTACAGGCACCACAGTGCAGACCCAACGCAACCTCAGCCTGAGCAGCCAGCCTCGAGTGTGTCTTGCACTGTTCTTCGTCACCGAGCGCACGATAGATTAATGCCAGACGCAGTCGAATAGTACGCACTAGCAGTTTTGCTCCAACCGAACTGGCCACCTCAAGCAATCTTGTATTGAATTCTAACGGACGACAATTGCATATTTTCTGCTGTAAACGTAATGATTCTAGACAACGAGCTGCTCCGTCCATTGCCTCCATTTGAGCCATTCGATCGCCGAGCGCTGCGGCCGTTCCCATGGCCTGCTCGTACTGGCGAAAAGCTCTCTATAAAAAAAATTATCAACGAATTAGTTTGGGATTTCAACCAATATAGAAACTCACATCGATGTCCATCTTCTTACGATAAATATCGCCCATAATTCGAATGCTTCTCGTGTAGGTTGCCTGGTCACCAGAAATCAGAGCTAGTCGGGTAGCTTCCTATATAAACAAATAAAATAATATTATTCAATAACATTTATATTGTTGTCTTGCCATGCAATAGTCGTGTGCGTCTCCCAGTTCTCCTTGTTTTCGAAGTGAAGCGGCCATGCGAAGTAATGCGGCACGATGATGTGATGAATTCAGATCACCCAGCTAATTGAAGACACACCACAGTTTGGATAATTAATGTAATATAAATGTAGGTATGTCTGTTTTACCTGCAATGATCTTGACAAATCGTATGCTTTAGACGCATAGCGGGCACATTTATCGGTATCTTGAAGTCTACCATATAGTTCCGAAAGAGCCACATAAACTTGTAGCTCAAGTGCTGGATCTCCAATGCTAGACGCTATTTTATGTGATCCCTGCAGACCTTCAAGTGCTCGCGAGAAACCACCCATTTCCAGATAAACGCGAGCCACGGTTAAATGCACTAATCCACCGCTGCGACATTGCGTGCCACATTCGTTGTACAGTGAGTGGCGTGCGTAGCTTAAAGCTCTGGTCACCAGTAAATTTACCATAAATTATACTTTTTTTTTTAAAATATATATTACCGTTCCAATCCTCCAAGACGTTCATGTGCTCGTGCTAGATTCAAGTAAGCCTCGGCTCGCATACTAGGCGAATCCAGTTCTTCGGAAATACCGAGCTGTCTGTGACCATACTCCAGAGCCTCCCTAACAACGAGCAAAAGAATCATAACAAATTATAATCTATTTTCTAAACTTACCGGTATTTTCCCCAGTCCATGTGCCCCTGGTACAGGTATCCGAGCAACTGAAACCGGTCATCACGCTTGCTCGTTGATTTCAAAGCACTTCGCCAGGTGCGCACTGCAGCGGTAGGATTATGTTGTTCGTACAGTCGTAGACCCCGCTCAATCTGGCCAAGAAACAGAAATCCAAAAAACACATTTTCCTAAAAATATATATTATATATACCTTTCTCTTGGCCAAATACTGTTTAATTCGCTTCTGAAAAGCAAAGAAACAGTCTAGAAACGAGTAACGTGATTGTGAAGCACCGCGACGATTCCACAGTGACGTAGCCTCTGGACTCGATTCATAGCCGGCCAGTCTCGAGTAGCTGTCATCGATCGGACAAATGTCTGCGAGTGTGCGATTGTATATTTATACAAATAAAGTTATAAATTCATTAGCATATAAGTCTTCTTTAACACAAATATCTGTTATGCTAATGCAATTGCACAATTTAAACAAAATTGTCTGCGAGCATATTATACAATTATTGTGATTGCTAAATAAAGTATTATATAGAAAATGTAAATATATAGGGTATATAAATGTGTGAACAATAAAAGATCAACCCCAAAAAAACGTATTCGTTGTTCAAATTCACTTTTCGTATATCTGCTCTTCCGTGTGACCCACTTTTCAATATTGTTCCCACCGCAAATTAATCACGAAGCATGCTGCCGTGTGTTCATGTTATATTATATATTTATTTGTCTTTATTTATGTACACACTAGCTAATATTTATATTAAAACCGGAAATTAATATATATATATACTAACTTACACTGAATTTCACTGATTCATATACAAAATACCCACTGAATAAATCAATTCATTAAAAACTCTGGGTACCTGTTGTTAGCGGATGTCTGGAGCCATCAGGGGAAGCCAGGAGGTGTGTGGCCGATAGTTTATGGCTTGCAGGTAGGCTAAAATTATATTGAGTTGTTACACAAGTCGTGTAAGGTCTTTCTCCTCTGACATACCTAATAAGGTCTCGAGACGCAATACTTTCCCATGACATGACTCCCGAGTCTAAATTATAGTGATAGTATTGCGCGCTGTCTATTTCAGGTCCTGGGTGGCTGTGAAATCGATGAAGTCTCCATGATGTGGCGGCTTGGGTTACAATAGGACTTCTACACTTTATCTATTCGCGATTGCCTATTGCAGTGTTTTTACAAACTACAAATTATATTGATACACTTCTCAAGAAAAAAAAAACATATAGAAAAACACTTTAGAAGCACTTTGTTTAACGACGACTGTAATCGGTATGAACTGTTTCACACGTCTTGTGCATTTATCTCGTCAGAATTGAAAAACAAATCAATAGCTGGAGGAAAGTGGAGCAACACTTTTACCGTCGCGTCGTCGTACTATATGGCTACGCCCCACGTCACGCGGTCGTATGAGCGAGACGCATAGAGTTTTGTACAGAGAAAAAGACGTGTGACGGATGCTGTGTGCGTGCATCCGAAGCTTTAAGCTCACGTATTGTTGCGGTAGGTAATTGCTATGCCGTGTCACCAGAACAGGAGCGCTGTATTGGTTGTGATGTGTGCGGTTAAATAGTTAAGCTCACCTTTAAATATTACGGTTACTGAAAATGGTATTGTTTTGGTGGACGACACATTTTAAAAGCTTTCTGTTAACTTGACAAGTTAGCTTTTAACAACATCTCCAATACAGTATTCATAATCAAAATTGATTTGGGTTTAGCTTTCATTTAAATATATTTCTTCATATATATTTGGTTTCATCACATGGCAGCATGGTACATAAAACACCTACACAAACTATACTATACAACAGGAGATTCAGGAAATGGAGCACCTAAACATACACCGTCTACAATACAAGAGTGTAACTTAGTATTTGTATATCTGTTGTATGAATGTCGTATGTTTAAGTTTGAGGTTTTTGCCAATTTCCCTATGACTGATGAATGTAATGCAGTTAGTAATGTCAATTTAGAAGCAATAAGCGAATTCAATGTGGTTTCGAACGGGTATTGGTGCCAGATCCAAAGATTTATTTTTTTAAAACATTGTAATAATTCTTAACAATATTTTATAATGTTTTCGGCAATAAATGAATTTGATTTGATTTAATCCGATTGTGGACTATTCTGGTCTCTTCACTTTGGACTGCCATGACGACGGGCGACAATGCTTTGAAATACCCATTGACCAACAATCTATAAATAAGATCTGCGTGAGCCATACGCACGAAACAGATGTTGCATCGATATTTAAATTATTATTGTGCAATTAAAGTAACGTGCAGTGATTTTTATTTTTTTTTGTTTTTTTTTTGTTTTGTTTTTTTTTGTTTTGTTTGTATTTATCTTTGATCTTGATTTATTTTTGTTGTTTTTTTTTTTTTGTATTATTGCCGTGGAACCCTGCTCATTCCGCTGAGTTACATACATGGCAAAATCACACCAGTGCAATTCCAGCACTTCATTACTGAGAATCATGTAGCCGTAAAATTATTGTTTGACGGTAATTGGTGGCAATATTGATAATCAGAAACAGTGCCCTAAAGTCAAAAAGGACAATACTGTTACACCACTGTATGGAAAGTGGGAGAGATTTTTTACGCTTTCCGCAGCAGTATTGATTATCATAGAATGCTCAAAGCAAGATTATACAATAAAAACATTGTCTATAATACCATTGCAAAGAGAATTGTGAGAGGACGGAACAACCGGCTGGTTGATGCAGAAGCATTTTTGAAGACTGAAAAATTAATAGCCATAGCCGAGTGGGTTAACGAAGACCGAAGTATTTTTCGAATGTAGCACTTTAAATCAGTATGTTCCTCTTGCTATTAGTAGCCTATTTCTGAAATAGGTTATTGATTTGGAATAACGAAACATATCAATTAACACATACACACGCACCCAGTATAGAACAATAAGTGTATGATGGTGTTGATGATTCACGATTCCGAATAAAAAATAGCAAGATAGATCTCGGTGCATAGAGATATCTCAAACAAAAAAATAAAAATTGCGCATTTGCCCTGCAAAGTAGTAGGAGTCGCGTCAGGGCAAATTAGTACTTCTAACCATCAGGGATGTGTTGTGAGTGTTAGAGCAAAGTAGCTCCAATAGGAGTAGCACAGCATAAAAAGCACATTAGCATGACTTGACCAATCGTGCCAACCCGTAATGGTCAATGAATCCGGTGTACGATATCGCACACTATCTCCCACAAGGGATTACAGGATCCAATGAGAAAAATTAATTTCGTAACAAATTCATGAAAGAATTTCGTAACATAAATGTTCGTATATATAACGAACATTTTGTAAATAATACGAATATAGATAATTTCATGCGGATATTTCGAATGCCTTCATTTCAAAAAAGCTATTTCGTAACTACCAAATTTTAAGTTGCATGATATATTTCGTAGAATAAACCAATCTATTTCGTACAGAGAACAACATTTGAATACATCAAATAACATTTCGTGAATATAAAGAAATCGGTTGTATTTTTTGTATAATGTGTAATGTAGGGTCTCGTATTGTCATTGTCAAACAAAATCATCCGACTACACAACGACAAACCGCCATGCATCAGCATGCAGTTAACAGTCGAACATGTACAGACAATTCGTAGTAGCTAAATTCTTGGCCATAACATTAAATTATATGCGTTTTATTTCATCTTGAAAACCTAACCTCTAAAAAAAACACCCTCTATTTCGTGCATTGTGGTTTGTTTTATTTATTTTAAAATTTATTTGCGCGCTGACACAAAGTACCATAATTGGAAGAACACTTTGAAGCGAAGTGTACCGCAATGTACCGTTATTGGCCCAAGGAGTAATAATACGAAAACAAAAACTTTTGATATCGGAGCTGATGAACAAGAGCACATTCGTGTTCTGAAGTTGAAGTTGAAGATGTTATTAAACATTGGTCGAGCTGTGCCGGAACTCGATAAAATTCAATAAAATTGGGGAATACGAATTCATCTCAAATCTCTGACATTTGATCTCAATATTTTTTCAGCTTGAAATCGACTTTGTGTCATACATAAGTATATATCATATATATGATATATCATATTTTGACCTGTCGCATTTGTAAAGACGATTATACTCAATTGCTTGCAAATAAGGAAGACAATAAAGAGTTAACGATAGGTGACAACTGAATATTATATATAATCCAACATGCACATGCTCAAATAACGGAAAAGACTAATAAAAAAATCTTCTCTCCCATGGAATCGCCTTTTTGGCCTGGCTGGAATACAAACTTATTATGTACGACAATAAACTTAAGAGAGAATCTTCAATTCAGCTATTTATTACGGTGATTAGCACATTAGAAGAACCATAGTTGATTTTAAAAACATAACATACACGTTTTTAGGTTTCGAAAAGCCATTGATATTTGCTGATGCAAAGCGTATTTCAAATGTAATCTGGCTTATCCAGACTCCAGAGGCTTGCCAGCACATATGGGATTTTATAAAAAAGTTCTATCAATTGGCCGACGGTGAAAAACGTAAAAGCTGCTAAAAGTACACTTGAGCTACTCAATGCAATTAAATGTTTGTATAAAATTGTTTTTTTTTTATTATTTTGAATGTGTTTTAGTGATGATATCACTCGCCAATCAAAAGAAAAGAAATCTGCCTTTAAAATAGTTGATACACAATATTATATTATTTTTTTATTCATATAATTTATACAATTATGTATACAATACAAACATATTTGTGCATTGCACACAATAATTCATAAAATGCACAAAAGAACTACAAATTCAATCGTAAAATGCACAATAGATTTTACAAAACCTAACTATTGCATACGTAAAATGCACGAAAGAATTTAATAAAGTCTACGTGCGTTTGTACAGCTGAGTTAAGCGACACTTTTTGAAATGGTGAATGTTATTTAAACAAAGGGTAATTTGGATTTAAATCGAGCTTTTTTATTTAATTATAGGTGTAATAACAAAACGGTATGAGAGTGGGTTGTAAAAAATCTTTTTTTTAATAAATGGTTACCTTTTTCACTTCCTAAGACCCAAAATAAATAACCATAGCCACAGCCGAGTGGGTTAACGCGGTCGATCCAGGCCGAAGTGTTTTTCGAATGTAGCACATTAAATCAATATGTTCCTCTTGCTATTAATAGCCTATTTTTGAAATAGGTTATTGATTTGGCATAACGGAACATTAATGCCATTAATTATTATATACACACGCACCCTTGATGATTGATTCCGAATATAAATAGCAAGATAGATCTCGGTGCTATTTGCCATGCAAATTTGTTAGAGTCGCGTCAGGGCAAATTAAGACTCCTAACCATAGGGGATGTGTTGTGAGTGTTAGAGCACAGTAGCTCCAATAGGAGTAGAACAGTGAACAGTGAACCCGTAATGGTCAATGAATCCGGTGTGCGACCGATCAGTCGGTGGCATACATTGAATATATTCAGAAGATACTTTTTTTGTTGTAGACTCCCTGCGAGGAGTTATTGCAGCTTTGGAGGGATAGCTCAAATTCAGCCATAGATAAAAGAATTATGAATTATATCGCAAATAAGTACACTGTAGTAGCAAAGAAGTAAAATAAAAATAAAAAACGCAAATGACTAACTTTAACTTGACTAACTTTTAACGAGACGTAAAAGAAATACCAGACAAGTTATAAGTAAACTTACCAGTTGTGCAAATATTGTTGACTAACTTAGTAAAGATTTTAAGTAAACGAAACGTAAAACATAAACTTATCACTTATTTTTTGTTTACATTTGTTATATTTATCAACACGACGGCAATATTTACATTTTACTTATAACATTAATTTTACTACGATTATTTTGGGAGGTATTTTCCGTTTTGACATTTGAGAAATATAGTTACATAAGAAATATTTTAACATATTATTTCTAAAAAAACGTTTTTTTCCAAAATAAGTAAATTTAAAGATTTTTAGGTAAACTTTCGACCAATAAAGTATAGCTTCTTAACGTGAAATCGTTTACCACAAATTTACGTAATTAAAACCGATCTGTCACATTCAGTAGACGTAATTTTACGGTCAAATTTAGCAGAGTATTGTACCTTGACGTATTGTGCCAAAAATTCTAATGCTAGCTGGGATGACTGAGATTGGCGAGTCCTTATCTAAAGTAGAGAAGAACTTCTTCCAGCTTTATAACTTTTATTGTGCAGGATTTATCATTTATCACGACACAAACAAGAAAACGAAATCGAGAATGAGGACCGGTCGCTTGAAACGATGTATCTGCGTTCCTCGACATTCTCTAGCCCCCCTCCAAAGGTTTGTATAGTGTTTTAATTATGTTTTTTTTCTTAATATCACTGTTAATTTGAAAAAACCTCAAAAGCTCAAAAATTATTCTTAAAAATCATATTAAATTACACTAAACTCAAATTTTGTTTTATAGAAATCCTCTATAATATTTTTTTATTTTTATCATGAAGTGGGTAAGACTATTTTCTTCTAAACATACAAACAAAATGTTACTTAAAATAAAGGATTTAAAAAAAACTTTGTATCATTTTTAAAATGAAACCCACCCATCATAATTAAGATAGGGTTTCCAGAGTTCACTTTGGAGCAGCTGAACGTGCTCCCGGATCTTTAGTTATGTTGATTTGGCCTGACGGTGTACGCAATGTTCGTCGACATGGAACATGCATTCTATAGCGTCGACAGAGAAGGCACGCTCTGAAACGCGATGTCGACTCAATACTTCAGAATCACGCAATTTCGGATCAACGCTAAGAAGTCGAAGGAAAAAAGTAAAAAATAAATAAATGACTTAAATTTTATTTTAAGTGGGTTGATCAGCATTCTGATCATATGTCGACTGCCGTTCACTTTCATAAGAAAGATTTTTAAAGATGCATAATTGATTAAATAAAAGCTTCTTGTCGAGGACGCCAAACATGAATATATATGATATTCAGTCGGTTGGTCTTGGAAACAGTTTTTTTTTACGGATCGTGCGTACCAAATAATAATATAAATGTTTGGATTGGATTTTTTAGGAATCTAAAGGGCCGCTGGAAGATTTCCAAAAATGTAATGTAAATTATGTTTAATGAAAACAAAACCTATAATTATAATTATAGATAGATATATATTAGTTCCTTTAATTTCTATTCGGTGATTCTTTAATAAATATATTTTTTAAAAACAACAATTTGACCAATATTATAAAAAAACAATCAAACTAATACTAAAAAAATATATATTCCATTTACAGAATTTACCTGTAACACATTTAATCTAAATAACTTGCACTAAATACTTATTATCTGTTGCATTGCTCCGACATGTGTATGCTAAACTGAACGATACTAATATTTAAAAAAACAACGTCGCGTCGAACCGTCCGCGTTCCCATTCCGTACTCCTCCTAGATAGTGCAAGCAACAGCCGAGACAGCCACAGCCGCTATTTGTGTGCGTCATACCTCATACAGGCACCAAACAAAACACAAATGCAACACATCGGCTACGTTGCTGCTGCTGCTGTTGCACTTGAATTGTCGGTATGTAAAAAATACTCAATCGAAAATATGAATGAATGAATATATAGTAGTAATAGTAAATACACACACATGTGCAAGCGAATATAGACAGGCATAAATATATAAATCTCTCGCACATACCAAACGTGAATCTCATTTACTCAGGCATAACGACGAGCGAGTAACGGCACAGTAATATTAAGTATAAACAGATACTCTTTCCATTCTGTGTCTGTATATTCATTCTATGGTATATGTCGTAGACTATCGATGCATATATGCGCTCTGTGAGTACACCAAGTAAATGCAGTCTCATTCGATGTGTATGTATATGCTCAATGTTCATATGCAACGTCATAGATATGCGTCCCCTGTCCAACCAAGGCCTGTTGCCCCTGGCCTATGTTCTATATGTGCAGTAAAACGAACCGCATGTAAGAATCTATGCGAAAGTGTTAGTGTGAGAATTTGTTGTTTTGTTTAAATATGATGCGATGTATATGTGTGAAATTCATATTTATGGAATGCATGTGTTCGCATTTCTGTGGTTCGACCTATGAGATCGGCAAGAATGTGTCATTCACCTTTTTCTTACAATAAAATCTCGAACATGTATTGTCTAGACTCTAGACATTCTATCAAACACGTTTTAGTTGTTTATTGTATTTTGTTTAAATATGTTTTGAGCAGTGGAAATGCAATTTTAAAAGTAGCCAGGTGGTAAATAGAATAAAATAGCTGAAATTTGGTACTCATCACTCACAGAAAACTGTTTGAGGTAAATAATTAAATCCACCGTTGGAGAAATTAATTGGCAATTACCAAAAAAATAAAAAATATAAATATTTTGTTTAGACATAGCTAGATTTTGCACTAAACGCACAAATATACAAACATAAATAATGGATTTAAAAAATTTGATTGTGCTTTGAATTCAGCGCAAAATCCGATCATAGAATGTGCTTACTTTTTTTACTTCTCTTAAAAGACGCCACATGAAAATGATACAATTGAAGATAATATAAAGAAGCTCAGAAAAAATCTCCAAAAAACACTCTCGTTCGTTATTTGCCCTTATTCACATTAATGCTTCAGGGAATTTTAAGACATCGCATCATCATAATGGAAATATATCTCAAATTAACAACAAAAAAGATTGTTTTCCATCAAATCTATCGATAAACTAATTTAAAAAACACATCATTTTAGAGTTCAGTTATTTATTTAAAAAAATATAAAGAAACTAAATAAATTCATGGCACACATATAAATCTCATTATTGCAATAGTCCATAAAAGTCCATGAGTTAAAGCGTATTTAATAAGTAATTATATCTTTGTTTAAATTAAATTATGTTATTTTGGTACTATCGCCTAATTGGAAGACATTAAATTATATATGTATGTTGTGCCTCTAGCTCTAAAGCAATATAAAAAAGCTAAATATTTCACTATGTGTTGCTTTTACTGTTTAATCTGGATTATTCTAATAAGTTCAAACGTAAATGTTACGTTAATTATAACGTTAATCTTCATAGTGTGAAGAAGTTTTGTGTAAGGTCAAAAAGTGAAGAAAAAAAAATAAATAAATGTGAATGGTGTTTGTAAAACTACAAGTAAAAAAGTCTGTCAGATAGCTGCTCGGCTGTAGGTCTTTTGATAGATTCGCCAACCAAGTAAGCAAGTTTGTGTGCATACTAAAAAATAATAAATAAGTAAATTATGAAAAAAGTTACAATTTATTAGTTTATACCTGACAGCATGCAGGAACCCTCACAGTACCTGGCCAATTGTAGTACAAAAAGCACATTTTATAAGTCAACCTTTGAAGGATGTCCGGTGCAAAGTTAGCCGAATCGTACACAACAATGCAATGGGTTGGCGTAACTGTTCCCTGCCGAACGCTCTGCGATATCAAAAAGAAGTCGTACATGTATCGACGCGTAACGGTGTGATCAACCACACAACCTGGCTTTGGGTTCTCCAATCCAGATGAACCACCAACCTGTACAAGTATAAAATGTTATAAATGATAAAATACAAATCTTAAGACTCGATTACTTACTGCAAAAATTCTTGTATTTATGCGTTTCTGCACAATGATATACGTAAACTCCGGTTTGTATCCTGGATTGTCCAACTCTAGAGCTGACTGCAACTGCGGAACTTCATATTCATGGCACATTTTAAGCTGACCATCGCCAACGCCATCACGGTATACAATTACACGGTTCGGAAGCGCACCGTTGTTCGCGAGCTTGTATGCCTGGATCGCAGCCACCATGCAAATGCACAGGCCATTCACGAGTTCTTCCTTGGCTGATTGTATGATAGCCCGACTGTACCACTGAGTGTATGTATTGTTGAGTGATGCAACCAATGCGGATACCGAGTTGTTTTTTTTCACAGAATCATGATATGTATCGATTCCACAGATCATAACCTTATTCAATGGAATCTTGATGCACCAAAGCGAACCACCCATCTTGCAATTCATTTGCAGCGCAATCTTTTGCACAATAGCTCTGTTCTTAGCATCATTGCTTAGAGTTCGTCCATTAATCACCTGTGATGCAATAGGCAGTTCTGAGCAGCATACCTTCTTTATGGCTGCGTAGCGATCGTCTCGCGATGTTGGGCAAATTATCACCACAATTTGAAGGGCAGAATTAATGTTCTTTCGCAATGCTTGGACATACAACTCAGTTTTGTCCATTCCTAATACTTCGATTTTTGGTTGAGCCACTCGCATTCCCATTGGTTTTGAATTGCGCAGCATACAATCAATGAAATTGCCTGCATATTTACTGTCTTGACGTGTATGTATAACCAACCAATTGTTCAGCTGAATCACATGAAGCAGCTCATTGTTGGTGCATTCACGATTAAAGTCAGCAACAGCACTAGCCGATACAGTTTTCTTAGCAAAAATAATCTCTTCGATACCCAATTGTCTACCTTGCAATCTCAATGGGCGCTCGTCCAATTTAAGTCCCCAATTCGATAGAATTTCACCAGCTTCCTGGGACTTGTTTAAATTCTCACAAAATAAGTTCATCGACATCATTCGTTGATTTGGGGTAACACGTGTGAACGTGGCAATATCTCGCATTACCTTAAAGTCACTGCGCATTGTATCAGTCAGTCCAGTCAAATAACATATTTCTGGAATCAGGGCAAAATGAAGTGTTTGCTTTTCTTCTTTTCCGGCAACTCGTCGTTCGATGCTACTTAGCAATAACGGTTGTTTGGTATCCATAATGTCGATGTTGTACTGAGACTTGTAGTATTCAACGTAAGTCACAATTCGTCCGTCCATTTCGAATGTATCCATTGGTGTTCCATCGAAATTAATATCATCCACACGGTAAGTCTTATTATTGTAACGTGTCAAAACGATTGCTCCGAGCAATGCTGTTGTAATATTCTTTTTGAAGTTACTGGAGTCTGAGAGTATAGCTTCCTGCATAAGATTAAGGACAGTACGCTGGGATAGCACACGATGCGATACATCCAGACAAAGCATGATACCATCCTCGTATTCGTCGACAGCAGTCACATAGCCAGGCCAAACTTCGAGTTTGTGCTGTGGAATTATCTTAGGTGACGATGGATCGAATGTCTTCCTTCCGAAACGAACGAAATTCAACTGTTTCATAATTCTGTCAAACAGTACATTATAAAGGTGCATACAATCAATTAGTCGTTTTTGTCGTTTAAAAATGACCTGCAGATCCACAGTGGACTGGTCACTTTCGTTGATTGACCTTAGCGAAGTTACAGTGCTCGGCAGTCGAATCGGTAGGTACAGAGTTACGCCATCAAAGGTTTTAGTAGTACCGATTACGTTTTTATGTTGATTAAGCAGTTTGTGGCGCAGTGTCATTGCGTGCACGGGCTGCAAGTACTTTACCTCGTACTCAAAGACTCCCTTGTTAGGATCGCATATTAAACGAATGTAATTGCATACAACCTCCACGGATGTTCCTGAAAATAGCATTATTATTTTTTAATCGTAAGAAAATAGTTAAAATAATAATAATAATAATGTATGTATTATCAAATAAAATATAAATGTATTAAACTGCTGGAGGGTTAAGTACAGGGTCATCACAAAAAAAGTTCTAGAAAAAGTGGCCCCTTGATCAAAAAAACCAACGAAAAATTAAAAAGTAAAAAGAAAGTACACAATCCGTATTTACAAATATATTTGCCAGTAGTGTACTGTGGTGTATATTGATTGCGATTACACAAACTATGTGCTTTATTTGCACAAAACTAATTAATATGGTGCTAGATTATTTTAATTCAATTTTTAGAGATAGAGGACTGGAATGGCCGCCATATTCACCAGTTCTCAATCCGTTCGACTTTTTTTATGTGGCGAATATAAATCTTAACATGCAATCACTAAATGAACTCGAAAAATTCAATATTAAATGAAATTGAAATAATACCAGAAGACTATATCAACAAAGCAAAAAAAAAACGCATTTCCAATACGATTAGAATTGATGACAAGGAACAATGGGGGTCGATTCGAGCATTTATAGTAAATATATTTTTTTATAATTTATAATAGTTGACTCTGTAAATTATTTGTCATTGCTATGTCGAGTTAAAAACTGAGTACTACTTTTTTCTTGATCTTTTTTTGTGATAACCCTGTACAAAATAGAAGAAAAAACTGCAAACAAAAATCTCGACCTTAATCATTTAATCTCCTAGAAGTCTTAATTTGCCTTGATGTTACCATTACAATCTTGTAGCATTTCATCTGCAAGATTTTGTCAGTATTTCTATTTTACGATATTTTTTAAAGTTTAAATTTACTTAATCCAAATCCTTTATTGAAAAATAATCAATAAATAAAAGTACATTTCTTCCTCTCTCTTCCTCTAACATAACTAGATCGGTTATTGTTAAAGAATGCCACACCACACTGATCTTCTGGATTTACACAAATCGGTCGAACTTATTTGGATTACCGGCCACTCTGGCTTCTTGTGAAATTAAATTACATACAGTCTACATAATGGCTCTAACGGTGATAACACTATCAAACTAAAAAAGTCATTGACTATGTGGAAAAATGGAAATGAAAATAAAATATAAAATCAAGTATTGGCTGGGGTGGGGGAAATTTTCGTACGAAAAATAAAAACAAAACTACATTAAATTTTAAAATCGGTGGACATCTTCCGTTCGCGCATCATACTTTAAGTTTACAAAATATTTTGAAATTGAAGTTAGTTAAACAGGCTTTAACTATAACATGAGGCTGCACGAGGACACACAAGACCTGTTGTGCCAGATTTCTACAGATAAAATTTTAAAATAGTTCATATTTTGAACTGACTTCCGGTTAAAGGGATTTCGCCGTAATCGGTGACCTAAATACCAGACACAGATCATGGAACTGCGTTGGCGAAAATACAGCAGGAAAATGCCTTTTTGATTTACAGCCAAGAGGACACTTTTTCATAAACATAAACTAGACCCGGACTCAATATCACTCGTCCCTAGAACCATTCGATTCTGTTGTACTTGACGAACTCAGCTCAGACCACAATCCTGTATTTGTCTGCTTTCTCGCCCGGAAACGATGCGTACTGACTACAGAAGAGCGAATTGGATAGAATTTAACAATTCACACAAATCATCAGCGAAGCCAGAGCCAAAACAATACCACGACGCAGAGTTATTTACTAAACTATCAAGTTATCAGATAACACAAAACAGCTGATAGAATTGCGCAACCACAAAACGGCAATGTCATCAAACGCGAATGTCACTTAAAAAAGCTGTTGTACAATTTACAATCATCAAAAATGCGATAAGAACATTTGGCGTTTATCGAAAGCGTTTCGTAGAAAAGGAACTCTGCCATCTGCGCCCCTCCGTGACATAACTCCCGATAAAGCATTTGTTCCAACCCGTGCCATTTCACTGCCGCAGGCAGGATAGTATTGGGCAATGGACATTGCGTCTCCTTCCTATCCCAGTAACATCCGCTGAGGAGAAACGACCTCACGCAGCCGATCATTCGGAGATGTTACTGGGCAATGCACATTGCGTCTGCTATCCCAGTAATGTTTAAATGAGGAGTAATGCCCTCACGAAAACATCCGATCGTTCGGGGTAGGCCCGTATAACCCTAGGTCGAGTACAGTCTCGACTGAAACGGTTCACCTAGCCGTAAATGGGTTCCGCGGGGATGGGGAGCCCCAGTGAACAGGCAACTTGTTGTTTGCTCATTGCCCCATCACGGATGAGGTGCCTGAATGAAATACTGATTATTGTAAAAGAATGTTAATAATATAATAATTCTGTTTACTATATATTCTTAAATTCCTATTCCTAAGTGATTCGTTAATTAAAAAAACAAAACAGCATGTTTCTGGTTAGATTGGAGGTAAGGCTACATCTTTGCCGCTTCCAAACAAATGGTTTTTGTGTCTAGTCCAAACCAACTGCATAGCGCACTGAGGTGCCTGTAAACAAACTGCCTCAGGATTCTTGCCGAAATAAGAATCAGCATTCGCGCAAACTAGGACTGGGAAAGCTGCCATTGATTCAATAAAAGATTTCATCCGCCACAGTGCTACATTGATTACCAAGTAATAAAAACGCAGAGATACACGTCTGAACTCGTCGACCGTATCCAATAATTTCTTAACCCTCCGTGGTTACTAGAGTTCAAATTAACCCCAACACTTTAAGCTAGGAAATAGCAGAATCGCAGCAGTAACTTTTTCGTGGCAGTCAATCGGAAAAGAAAAGTTATTCCTAGGAAGTGTGTCCACCGAGAATTAAAGGCATAATTAAAAAGGTGTACAGTACTATTCGCCTTTTTGGATTTCGAAATATGAAATATGAAAATTTTGTATACTAGATTTTGAAATGTTGAATTATAAGGTGAACCTACAGGAACACCTGAAAAGTATGATTTTGAAAAATGGTATTACATATTTTAACGTGAGGACCGATGGATCGGTTTGTGTCATATCATAAGGGTCATCGACTTGCTTTTGCTTCATAGAGCCATCCAAACAAAGTGAATTGCAATAGGGATTATCACAACTACACTCGTAGTTTTTATTGGCTACTGAATGTTGCAATCTCAAAATTAGTTTACCTGTTTTTCCCATTTTCTTGACAACCTCTAAAACTTCCTCTTCCTTTGGCTGAGGTATCGGAGGCCTATGATCTTCAACAACATCCACTTTTTTCGGCATAGTTTCGGCATTATTGTCTCCTCCCGGTCCTACGACATGTTCCGATAGATCTTTAAAATGCATCGCTTTGAACGATTCGTGTAAAAATCGAGCACGACCCACTCCACCACGGTTCGATGGTAGAGACTACAAGTGAAATTAAAATTATTAATTCAATACAACAAAATATAATACTTTGTACTTACAGCAGATGCAGAACTAAGCGACGATGCGGACGACGACGAATTCGACAAAAGCTCGATTAGACGGCCACGTCCGGTACCACGTATAGTATGCGGACTTTGTGTTCCAACGCCACTGTCACACTGAGACAATTGAGGTGATGCTTTCATATCAGACGAACTTGAAGAAGATGACGCATCCAACTCCAAGAGTTTTCTTATCAGTGCGCCACGACCAGCACCACGTCCAGATGAGTTACTCATTTTGAAGGTTATGTTTCCTAACAAATGTTGAAATTTATACAAACGGGACTATTTCAATAAAGTAATGCAAAATAAAGAGCCCGTCGCGAATAATATCACTTAATTAATAATATCAGTTGTTTTAACGTAAAAAAAAAACAAAAGAAAAAAAAACAGAGTTTGCAAGTGCTAAACCTCCATTTTATTTTGTGTCTATGCAGTTAACAGTTAAATGGTTACATTTAATTACAAACACGATACAAACGTAAATGGAATAAAAATAAACCAGATGCAACGCACATGCCACTTGGATATGTTGTTTATCATATGTTTATTATATTTGTAATTTATTGCTAACACAACAGAATGACAGTAGACAGAGATGACACGAAAATAATGTCGAATATTTGGTTTCGAACATTGTAACCACACTGTCGCCATCTATTGATAAACTATAAACATGCCAATGAATTTTTTTCCGGGGTAATAAAATTCAAATCGATATTATTTAAGTTCGAAATAGTATTTTAGTTTATTTATATTGAAAGAATTGCTTTATTAAAAACTTGCAAATTAAAAAAAATATGATTGTTTTTGTGTTAATAATATGTTATTATATTTTTATTTTTACTTCGATGTTCTGTCTTTTCTTGACATAATTATGAGATGTATTCTAACTTTAATAACAAAATACAAATATAACTTCATTCTTCTAAAATTGCAATTACTTTAGATTTACTTTTAATCAATATTTTATTTAATATACTTGAATCATTTAGTCATTGATTAATCAATTTATATACTTCTAGTCACGGCTCCTAACTCTATCGGAGCTATGATTTCACAAACAATCGAAACTTCATCAAAATTAGGGTCTATCACAGGTGGGTTTACCTAAAAAAATACATTATTAATGAAACTATACCTTCAATTCCGAGCTTTCGAGCACAAGCGCTATATAAACTTTATCAAAGCAAAAGCCAAATAACATTTTAAACTTATCGAAGTCAAATTAGATAGTTTCCACTTATCCGGAAGCTATTCCTTTCCAAAATTTGCACAATTAACTCATGTAATATGCTTCTCCTCCATAATTAAGAAGATCTCTGGGTAGATATTCCGAAATATTTGAGATTTTTAATCAGACAGACCAAAAAACGCACAATGCAAACCATCAGTTTATTAAATTTTCTCTTCATTGCATATTCGATCGATTGTTATGTAATTTATAATATATAAAATGTAAATGTAAATCATGTTGTGTGCGTTGGTTTTGTTGCAGCATTATTTATATAAATATATTCTCATTTCGTTTTTTTTTGCGCATATCATTTTGAATGAATAAAAGAAGCTCTTGTGTGTGTGTTTAGTTTTTTTTTAACAGTAGTTGTTTAAAAAAATAATATTTATATAGAAATATGGCCTTTTCACAGGTTCAATGTTATGTTTAAAAA
>JANSTU010000596.1:1483-19392 GCA_027564075.1 Bolitophila hybrida
TGTTAATAATATCTATGAATTGATCTTTTTCCAAACTTTTGCAACACTCGTCTTAAATATTACATTATTGTTTTACTGCATTTGGCCTGCAATTTAACTCAAACAATTTTACGATGAATTAAGCGCAGAATGAATGCTAGAATAAGTTGGCTTTCAGACATAGTGCCGTTAACTCACTGACTGCATTATATCACTCAAATTCAAACACTGAAAATGTTTCAAATATACTTATTTTATATAAAAATAGCACTTAAATCAAATGTATTAGTAATTAATATTAATATAGTTTTTGCAATTGTGCCAGATCATAATCTTGCAAATTACCAGCTTAAGATCATGTTAATAATATCTATGAATTGATCTTTTTCCAAACTTTTGCAACACTCGTCTTAAATATTACATTATTGTTTTACTTACTTACTTACTTACTTACTACTATATTATTATTTATAAATTCTTATTCTTATTTTACTTAATTTTAAATTTCAATGACTGTATTAAATAACTCCAAGTTAAGCAGAATTTCATTATGAGAATGTTTGCACTTAAATCAATTTTAACAGTTTTTTAATGCTGATCAAGTTTTTACAAATGTGCCAAACAAATTCTGCAAATTACCAGCTTAAGAATTTGTTACATATATTTTTAATAGTTCCTTTTCTTTTTTTTTTTTAGTACATTCTACTCTATACAATATTTCGCATCTATTATGCAATTTAAATTAAACACATTCCAATTTAATTAAGCGCATTATTATGATTGCATTATCACTCAAAGTCTAACAACTTCATTTAACTTAAAAATAAGTTATTCATTTATATATTTGACTTTCTTGCACTTAAATCAATTTTATCAGTTATTATTTCTGATCAAGTTTTTGCAACTGTGCCAACTGTGATAAAATTCTGCAAATTACCAGCTTAAAAACAAGTTACATACATTTTTGAATTGTTCTTTTTCCAATCTTTAGCAACCAAATTAATAATCACATGCTTGGGTGAACAATCTAAATATTGTGTTATCTTATATGATATTTAATCTAAAGTGAAGCACTTTGTTCATTGACAAATATTAATTACATTTCATATTATTTAGGATGTAACATTGAAAACCGTTATACATTTATTATCTTTATATACCAATCAAATTACGGCTTATTTATCAATATTCCCTAACACACACATTACTTACATTATGATTATATACTATGCTAGCTTTTTAAAAAAAATTATAACATATTAAGATTAATCAATACTTCATCACCATCAAATCGCACTAACATGAATGTGGGCCAATTTTTTCTGTCCATCCTTACAGGTCATGTGCCCGGTAGACCTCAGGGAGGTCGTCACGGGATGGTATTTGGCCAGATACCCATTCCGCCTGCACTAGGAAGCCCGCCTGTACTTCTGGTGCCAGGTAGCACCCCTTGTCTCTCTATTTCGTTTGTTTTGTGTAGCATATATTAAAAAAATCGTATTTTCATCCGCCGATTTTTTATTTTTATGTATTATTATAATTGGTTTATATTTAGTATATAGCTGCATGGACAGGTGCTTGTAAATGTTTTTTTTTTTGCTTTTAAGAAGTCACAAGTAAAGTCTCATGCTTGCCCGAAAACAATATATTTCGTCAAGTAATTCACAACATATTGTGTTTTTTACTCGTGTTCAAATGCTTTATTATCGTTTGTCGTGCCTGTTCCTTACAAAAATACGCTCTCAGTCTTTAAAAATATATGTTTTTGTGTTAATAAACATGTTAATTATGTCATTAAATTCTATTCTTGTGTTTATAGGTGGAACTCCGCTAGTGCCTGATACGGCTATGAACAGTCCCAACAGTAACTCACCTGCCATTATGACAGCCACAAATCAGCAGAGCACCTCCGCAACCATGTTAGCTGGCAGCATTGTTACAGGTGCAAGTACGACCGGAGGAACACAAGAGCAGTTCTCTGTAAAGGCTCGTCAAGAGGTTTATGTAATGCAGCGTGTAACTGAGCTACAGCGTGATGGTCTGTGGACAGAGAAACGGTTGCCCAAAGTACAGGAGCCACAACGGCCAAAAGCTCACTGGGATTACTTGCTAGAGGAAATGGTTTGGTTGGCTGCAGATTTTGCACAAGAACGAAAGTGGAAAAAAGCCGCTGCTAAGAAATGCGCTCGTATGGTTCAAAAGCACTTCCAGGACAAGGCTGTGGCTGCTCAGAAAGCGGAGAAAAATCAAGAGTTGCAATTAAAGCGAGTTGCTAGTTTCATATCGAAAGAGGTCAAGATTTTCTGGTCCAATGTCGAGAAACTCGTTGAGTACAAGCAAAATACTAAAATCGAGGAAAAACGTAAAATTGCTCTGGACCAGCATCTTAGCTTCATTGTAGATCAAACGGAAAAGTTCTCAGCCCAGCTAACCGAAGGAATGAACAAAACCATTATAGATACTAGTGCTGCACCTAGTTTAAATTCTAGCCGAATCTCTTCGCCTAAACCAAAAACAGCATCCGATGATGAATTCTCTCCGGGAAATGCGTCTTCGGATGACGATGAAGAAACTATTGCGAAAGCCGAAGAGGAGGCAGCCGATGTTAATGATGAGGTTGCCGCTCTTCAACGTGAGTCTGAAATGGATTTGGATGTTTTTCTGAATGAGTTGCCCAAAGACTATCTACAGAATCGAGATAAAATTGTGCTCAGTGAACATGATAGTTCGTTTGAACAATCTGACGAAGAATTTAAGGCAACTGGCGATAGTGGTGACGATGAGGACACCATAATGGAGCAGGAAGAAAATGAGGATAAATTAGATCACAAAATGGAGATTGACGAATTAAATGTAAGTGCTTTTTGATGAAATATTAGATACGTCTTTGGATATATATTCTTTTTGTGATGCATTTGTCTAATTATATGTTTACTCTTTTATAATGTTTTTATTTAGGCGGAAAATAATATGAGCATAGAAGAGCTTATGGCAAAGTATAAATCTGAACCCAAACGTTCCAAAAAAGAGGTCCAACGTGCCGAGGCTTCAACTAAAGACTCGGATGATGACACGTCCAGTGAGGAAGAGG
The DNA here is from genome assembly GCA_027564075.1 of Bolitophila hybrida. Taxonomy (NCBI): domain Eukaryota; kingdom Metazoa; phylum Arthropoda; class Insecta; order Diptera; family Mycetophilidae; genus Bolitophila; species Bolitophila hybrida. Next base: position 4,554 of record JANSTU010000596.1, read on the forward strand.
AAAGTGAAATCGAAAGTGATAATTCGAACGACGATGATGCTTCAGGAGATGACGATCTTACTGAAAGCGACAAGTTGAATGAAAGTTTTGGCTTAAAGAATCTTCTGGATGAAGAGGACGGTAGCGCTGAAAAAAAGACTCAGGTAATTAATTGATAAAAAATTCTTTTTAGTGGTGATGGGCATACGTTTTACGTTGCACAACAATCACTTTTCCAGACATTTAATAGGCTTTGAGAAGTACGCTTTTGTGCACAGACAAATTCTGGAGATAATTGTTTAATTTGTTCTTTCTTTCTATTGATAAAGTTTGGATGAAACAATTGACGCCACATTTGAGTTTGTGTTGCATGATTGTTTGTATCGTTAAGTATGAGTTTTATCTGTTGATTTTGAAATAAAATATATATCCTAAAATCTTAGAGAGAGAATATTGTTCTGTTAGTGCTTTTGAATGCTCGGAGAGAAATATATGGGCCTCAATTAAATAATGAAACTTCCCTGTAAAGATTTGTTTAAAAAGGTACTAAATACAGTTATTCTCTGTAAAATTAAATTATTATGAATAAAAACCTGAAGATTTGTTTCAAAAGGTACTAAATACAGCTATTCTCTGTAAAATTAAATTATTAAGAATCAAAACCTGAGCTCGAGTCGCTGACTAGAACGAATATTGTTCTGTTAGTGCTTTTTTCTGCTCGGAGAGAAATATATGGGCCTCAATTAAATAATGAAACTTCCCTGTGAAGATTTGTTTAAAAAGGTACTAAATACAGTTATTCTCTGTAAAATTAAATTATTATGAATGAAACCCTGAGCTCGAATATCCTAAAACAAATATTATTCTGTTAGTGCTTTTTTCTAATCGGATAAAAATATATGAGTCTCAATTAAATAATGAGACTTCTTTGTTAAGATTTTTTTAAAAACTAAATACATGATACACATTTCAGTATTGAATTTAATATTATGAATAAAGATATTAGGTAAACGTTTAAATAATATTAACCTATTTATTTCAGGCTGATAAAGATGACATGATCAACGATGCAGCAGCAATTGCAGAGAGCATTCAGCCCAAAGGCAACACCCTATCTTCAACAAATGTCGTTACACCCGTTCCATTCTTGCTTAAACATACTCTCAGAGAATATCAGGTACATTTTTATTTCTAGTTTTATGTTTAAATTATAATTAATTAAAATTATATTTATTCTTTAGCACATTGGTCTTGATTGGCTTGTTACAATGCATGATCGAAAGCTAAACGGAATCCTTGCTGACGAAATGGGTCTTGGAAAAACCATTCAGACAATATCACTGCTAGCGCATTTAGCCTGCGAGAACGGCAACTGGGGACCGCATTTGATTGTTGTTCCCTCCTCGGTCATGCTTAATTGGGAAATGGAGTTCAAGAAATGGTGTCCTGGTTTTAAGATACTCACCTACTATGGCACACAGAAAGAGCGGAAACAAAAACGCACTGGCTGGACCAAAACGAACGCTTTTCACATATGCATTACCTCTTACAAGCTGGTTATTCAAGACCATCAAAGTTTTCGTCGTAAGAAGTGGAAGTATCTAATTTTGGACGAGGCACAAAACATCAAGAATTTCAAATCTCAACGGTGGCAGCTGTTACTTAACTTCCAAACGGAACAGTGAGTAAACTTTGCATCGCGCCTTGAAAAACATATTAATTATATAAAACCTATTTTGTTTAGACGACTATTGTTGACCGGCACACCGCTTCAAAATAATCTGATGGAACTGTGGTCCTTGATGCACTTTCTCATGCCGCACGTATTCTCTTCACATCGAGAATTTAAAGAGTGGTTCTCAAATCCGATGACCGGCATGATTGAAGGCAACTCTGAGTATAATGACTCGATCATCAAACGCCTGCACAAGGTCTGTACTCTGTACGTAATGTAATATTATGATTATTTTATTTGTGTTTTGTCTGGAACATTTATATGTTTTAACAGTCCGATTCAGAGCGACTTAATTGCGAGCGCAGCAAAAATATAATAATCGTAATATGAGTAGTTAGATGGCTTATTCATTATAATAATATTTTATATAATGTTTATCTTTTTGGAAATTCAAATTTATGATTGTTGTTTGTTTTGTTATATTCTTTAAATAGGCTACACTTAAAATCAGCCATTTTATAAAATCTTTGTTATTTGTAATACATTTTATGATAAATGATAATATTTTAATTTTCCAAATTTGCGTGTATGGTATTTTTTTAGTTAATATTATCGATACAGATATAATACATTTTTTCTATAATTTGTATATATATATAATTCAGGTATTACGACCTTTCCTGTTGCGCCGGCTGAAATCTGAGGTTGAAAAACAGATGCCGAAAAAATACGAGCATGTCGTAATGTGTCGTCTGTCCAATCGTCAACGTTATCTGTACGACGACTTTATGAGTCGCGCAAAGTATGTATATCTAAAAAGAAAATTACAAAATTAATTTCTAACTAATCTATATTTGTAGAACTAAGGAAACTTTAGAGTCCGGCAACTTGCTGAGTGTGATCAATATTTTGATGCAATTGCGAAAAGTTTGTAATCATCCAAACATGTTCGAGGTTCGACCCACAATATCTCCGTTCCGTATGGATGGTCTGAGTATTCGAACAGCTTCGAGTGTCTGCAATATGCTTGACTATGATCCGTTTAATGTAAGCTATTTTGTGCATTAATTAAAAAAAAACTAATTTACATTTTTTAAATGATAGAACGTCGATTTGAATGCCATAAATTTAGTGTTAGTCCAACTAGAACACTGTTTAACCGCCTATGTCGCATATCGTGCAAAAAAACTTCAGACACCTAAAAAACTGATTGAGGAAATTGATTCATTACCAGAACCACCTCCGAACTGCCCGAGTAGTAATTTCCGGATGCATGTACGAATGCGTGATACACGAGTACAACACAATATTTCCTCATGCAATGGCGTAAAAGTTGGTACAAGTCCAGCTATGAAGACTGAAGGAACTAGATTTGTTCCGCTCTCACTTAGTTTAGTAGAACGTAAATTGAACGATTCGGCATTTGTAGTTCCGCCAGCACATATGTCCATGTCGTCTTCGGCGATGCCAGCACTGGTCACCTCGACGCCCACTCAATCGCCAAACATGAGTTTGCGCAAACGCGGCGACACAAGACTCATTGGTACACCAACACAAATGGCACAAGTCGTTCATACATCGACTGGTCGTCATATTATTCTCACACCATCGAGTAGTGGAACCACAACTGTTGTAACGCAAAGTGGCCAACGATTGACTGTTTTCAAAAATGCAATGCCACAACAACGCAATGGTGGCACACCCATTGGAAAACCTCAAATGAATATGTCCCCATTTGTATCCAATAAAACACCTGCGGTGTCATCGCAATTGCAACAACCACTCGCCGCAGCACTTGCACAGCAATTGAAAAACCATCATTCATATTCGGCCAATTCTGCCAGTCGACAACTGATTAACCACTTGCAAGATGAAGAAGATGATATGAGCGAGTTTCTACTCGCTGAAAGAGAAAAACAGCGAAAGGAACGACGCATTCAAAAAATGCAGTTTATCGCTAAGCAAAACAGTAGAAAATGTGATGCAACTCCAATGTATGGTTCAGATCTCAGAGATTCCGTTGCTAGTATATGTCGCATTTGTTCAACTTCAACAGAAGATACACCATGGTTTGCACGTAGCTATTCAAATTGTCTGCATGCGGTGTTGTCCCGTGATGGATGGAGTCTAACAAAGGCAATTAAATCATTTGAGCAACGTACACTCGAGTTGCGCACGGTTTTCAATAACTTTGTGCTATTTGTGCCCGCTGTTTCTGCACCAGAACCAGGATTACATATATCACATCCACATCCATCGAAAATAAACGAGCAACGAAGACAGGCATCCATAATGCATGAGGAAATATCACCTAAACTTGCGCTGCTTCATCCCATCATATCGGCCATGAATACACAGGTATGTTTTATTAAATTGGTACTGAAATTGTATGATTCAAATCAGTCGAATTCGGTTACCTTTGTCAAACTTTTGTTACTTTAAATCTATTAAAAGAAATTCAATTGGTCCACATCGATTTTGAATAATAATATCTATTGAATTACGTTGGTCGATTGCTAGATTAATTGTAGCTTTCAGGCATAGTGCCGTTAATTCACTGACTTCATTATATCACTCAAAGTTAAACACCGAAAATATTTCAAATACATATATTTATGTTATATTATGTGCACTACAATCAATTGTATTTTTATTTAATATTAATATAGTTATTGCAATTGTGCCAGATCATAATATTCAAATTACCAGCTTAAGATCATGTTAATAAATTATAAATATACATACATTATATTTTCTCTTCATTTGCTCGAAGTCATAAATTATTATTATTAATAATAAATTATTCTATTATTATTTTTTTTTTTTCAGTTTCCCGATCCTCGTCTCATTCAATACGATTGTGGAAAACTGCAGACACTCGATCGTTTGTTGAGACGGCTGAAATGTGGTAGTCATCGTGTACTGATCTTTACTCAAATGACTCGAATGCTCGATGTACTCGAAGCGTTCCTCAATCACCATGGTCACATTTACCTTCGACTAGATGGAACGACACGCATCGAACAACGTCAAGTACTGATGGACCGTTTCAACAACGACAAACGTATATTCGTGTTCATTTTGTCCACGCGTTCCGGTGGTGTAGGTGTGAATCTAACCGGTGCCGATACTGTGATATTTTACGATTCTGATTGGAATCCAACGATGGACGCACAAGCGCAAGATCGATGTCATCGCATTGGTCAAACGAGAGACGTGCATATCTATCGATTGGTGAGCGAGAAGACAATCGAGGAGAATATTCTGAAAAAAGCCAATCAAAAACGATTACTCGGTGATTTGGCCATTGAGGGTGGAAACTTTACTACGGCCTACTTTAAGAGTTCCACCATACAGGATCTCTTTACTGTTGATTCTGCTGAAGGTGATGCATCGGCACGACTGTCTGAGGTGCTTGACCGTGACCGGGATCGCCGACAACGATTACAGGATAACTTTGCTGCGTCCACGTCTGCTGGAACTAGTACTATTGACGAAAAAACTGCGATCGGTGCTTTTGAGAGTGCCCTAGCTGCTGCCGAAGATGAGCAAGACGTACAAGCTGCAAAAATTGCAAGCGCCGAAGCCGATGCAGACCTTGCGGAATTTGATGAAAGCATTCCGATTGAAGAAAACGGCGAGGCTGGTGCTTTTAAATTGCCAGAGATGAGCAAAGCCGAACAAGAAGTTGAGAACCTTGTTAAACAGGTAATTTGTAATAGGATGTTGATATTATTAAGTATTTACTAATTGTGGTATTTTTTTAGCTGAGTCCAATCGAACGATATGCAATGCGATTTGTTGAGGAGACGGGTGGCTCGTGGACAGCGGCTCAACTGCAAGCGGCCGAAGCCGAAATCGAACAGCAGAAACGTGAATGGGAAGCAAATCGACTGGCGGCTCTCAAGAAGGAAGAGGAAGAAGCAAAGCGCGCCGAAGGCGATGAAAACGAGTTGCTTACGTACTCACGGGAGGATGCCAAAAATCAGGTTAATACTAATAAATCTAAGCCGGTTAATCGTAGACTGTTAAAAGTTAGGGCAATGAATCGTAGAAATAAAATTAAGAGTAACAGTAAAGCTGGTGGACGCAAAGTATTACGCAAGCGTTCAAATATTTTAATTCCGACGTCAAATAATTCAGAACATCCGAATAAGAAACGAAAAGTTTTATTAAAAAAATCAAAAGGTCGTACTCCACCAAAGCGTGTCTGTCGTCGTAGTAATACCCGTTCGTTGGCCAGCGATGATGCAAATAGTGCTAACGATTCGTCGGATACATCCGATGATGATAGTCAGACAACAACAGGTTCAAAACATATGCAAGGTGAAGATTTTAATGATAGTGAGTGTAGTTTGGATGTAATGATTGATTCGCAAGAGGACTCTGAGTCAAATCCGCGAAAGTCTGACGTTTCTTCCTCTTCGGAAAATGAAAAAGATGAGGACGAAGAAACGGCTGATGACAATGAGAATGAAACCAACGATGACGACGATGATGAAGATAGTTTGCACGAATTACAGAATGGCAAAGAGAATCATACGGATGATACTCCTCAGAATGACCTAATTAATCATTTAGATATAAATAGTCCACGTACACGATCTCGAGGTACAGTTAAACTGAATCTTTGGACGTTGGATGATAGCCCAATTTTGCCAATGCGAGCAAAGAAGGACAGATCGAAAAATCGTTCATCTGAACTTCAAAATTCCAGTGTTGATGATACAATTGAAGAACATCTGGAGAATAGTAGTATTAAAAATTTAAAACATCATCTGCACGTAACCAACGATGATCTATCATCAAGTACTACCGAATCTGATATGAATCCAGTTAAACAGGCCAAGATTCTAGATGGATTCAAGAATTTAAAATCACCAAAGATTAAAAAACTTGCGAAAAATACCAAGAAAGTAATCAATGGCAAATCATTTAACACATTGGACTCGTGGATATCAAAATCACCAAAGGCCACCTCAAAGTTGCACAAACTTATTCCAAAGGTTATGCTGAGCAAAGACGACGCAAACATAGCCAAGCATATGCAGGCAGTTGCCGAAAAAGAACGATCGACCAGAAAACGTCGATCGTCGATATTAAAAGTGAATTCTGAAAATGGGCCGTCTTGATAAATGTGCACTTGTCGACTAATGTAAATATGCTTAGTGCATTTGAAAGTACCATCTGATGGAACAGGTGTTAACATTCAGGTATTACTAAAAATAACGTTGTGCGTGTGATATCGCTCAGAAGAAATCGGTTTTTACTCGAAAGTTGAGTTATAAAGTTGATAAGGCCCACACACATATATAAATACACGCGAAATTCTAAACATTCATTTAACATTAATGTCTAAACCGATATTATGAATATTTAGTAAAATGTATCTAATTTATTCCAAACGGATAAACTCAGTTAATTAATGATGTGTGTAGCCAATTTACTAATGATATTCTTATTTTTATAATTTTTTTTAGACACTGATTTTTTTAAACAAAAGTATGAGTGTGCTCTGGTATTTGTGTAACAAAATTAAATTCGTGTGTATATGTGTACTCATACACACTCAGCACAATTCACATACAAAATGCATGCCACCAGAATAAAGGGTAGAAATTCCAAAACCAATTGTTAAACTATATTTATGAAAAGTAAACAACTGTGAAATTAGAAAATATTTTAATTGTCTATGTATAAATTATAGGACCTATAATTATTTGTATGATTCAAATAACTGCAAACCAATCTGAACAATTAATTCTAGGAAGATAATAAATTAAATTTCTCGATGAGAAGAACAAACCAAAAAAAACGTGTTGTGTTGTTTTATTTTATATACCTGGTCTTTTGGAATTGCAAATTAATGTTAAAGGCGCGCGCGCACTGTTTTGGTGTCACAACCCAACCCCCGTTGCACTGTGTGTGTTTGCTTAGATCTAAAGCGAACCGTATTCGTATGTGTGTGTGTTTGGCAATATGGCTGGACCCGCGCAATCTGGCTGACCAAACGAAAAAATTGTATAAAGTGTCTGTAATATTTTCTTCGGGATTGTGGCACCAACACGCAACATATATACGCAAACAGCCATATTTTTGCCATTCCAAAATACTTGGATATAATCAAACAACACAGCACCGGTGAGGTGGGGGTGATATCAAAATAGTAGTGGGTTACAAGACTAAAAAATATGTGCTATAGATAAAACACATTTCATTTGAATTGACAAATTTCACATATTTTTTGAAGTCGTTCGAGAGCCGTAAATTAATTTGCAATTTTTCTGTTTGTTTCATGTAGATTTGGATTTCGGATAATACAATGGAGAAAATGCCGGTAAGTTTTTTTTAATTCTAATGACAGAAAAAATACAATACTATACACAAACAAAATCATTGTTTAACATACATGTCCCATGTGCGAAATAGAATTAACAATTTGTGGATTTTTCAGATGTGGTGTCCGCCCACACCGCCCCAAGATGACAACGATATTTACATTGATTATTCGCTGGGTTTTATGTACGATGTAGATGTTATGTCCGAATCACAATTGCCACCAGTCTATGTTAAAAAAGAATTTAAGCGCAGTCGTTCAGAAGCGGGCTTCTTCCTGGACAATCGACGACCGCTCAAAATTCGCAAAGAAGACAATTACTATCCACCGCGTTCTCTATTTGATCGTCCTTCGCCAGCTCTGGCTAAACTACGTAGAGATTTAAAGTTGCAACGTTACCGTGGTATTTTTAAGCCTCCGGCTCAGTTGCCTAACCTAAAGCAACAGGTTCCGATAAAGCCACTTGTTGAACCAGAAGGTATGGTCGAGTGGTTCATTTACGAGGACATTGCTATTTTAAATGTTATTCAGCATCTGCAAGGTCTACCTTTAAATTTAATGTTACTCTCACCTGGACATACGCCCAATTGGGATATTGTCGCTGATATTGTTAATCAAACGTCACGCGTGTATAGGACACCGAAACAATGCCGATATCGTTATGAAGCTGTTATAGTACCACGCGAAGAAGGCAAACTCGTCGAGAGTCCCAAAAAGCAAAAGAAAACAAAGAATCCACTCAAGACTACACCGCCGAAAAGTATACGGGCAATGCGCTCTTCACAATTGTTTGCCAATGACAATAATAACTCATTTTCCAAGCTAATGAAATTAAAGTTTGACACCATCAAAACTGCATACCTCAAGAAGGCTCCGCAATTGAAACAAGTTCTTGTGAATCCCTCAATGAAGAATCCCAAACATGCAGCTGTGCTAGAAGAATTTGGAATTGCCAATTACGATTGTCCTCCGACACCATTGGACATTGCAGCTCGTCGTGCAGAAAAGATAAAAGAAAAACAACGCATTCAGAATCCGCCAATTTCGACTGTAGCTCCGGTTCCAGAGCTTGTGGCCCAACAGACTCCAACATCAGTTGTGCAGTCATCACTTGCCACAACACAGTCTAATACCGCACAAACTATTATTGTGCAACAGTCACCCCAGATTCAATCTCCACAACAAGGGCCGTCTGGTTCTCAAATGGTGCAATCAACATCCATTCTACAAACGCCACGTACTCAGCAGACCATTAATGTTGCTTCGCATCAACAGTCACCACAGATTGTAAAAGCTATTGTAAGTTCAGCGCACACACAGGCTCTAGGAACAAATGTTCAACACATTCCAATTGCTCAGGCAACACAATTACACCAACAGATTCAAGTTGTGCAGCAACAACAACAGCAGACAATGGTTTCACAGTCACCAGTTTCAGTAGTGCTCACCAATCCGATATCTTCTATATCTGTGCAACAACACCAACAAAACTTACAACCTCAAATAGTGTCCATTCACCAGAGTGTCATTCCAAGTAGTGGTACAAATAATGCGACAACGGGAACGCTAGTTCAGACAATACCTGCACATTCGGTAGCCCAGGTTGTCTCTGTGGCTCAATTGACAGGTGTAGGAACGGTTTTCACTTCAACGTGTCTGCCTTCAAATGCAACTGTGGCTACACTAACACCTTCATCGCTACGCGCACAGCGAATTGTTACCACTCCCGGCATGCAAGAGGGCATTGTTTTGCATCAGCGAAATGTTTCTCAGAGTTCAAACGTCGTGTCTGTCGGTCAAGGTGTTACTCCACAAATTCAAGCTACTCAACTGCGTCTGTCAATGGGAGGCCAACAAGTGTCTGGAGTTGTAACAAAAGGCATACCCGTTGGAACAGTGGCTGGAAAACCTATCACCCAAGGTGGACAGTCTTTATTTTTTAGACCTCAAATACGGCAACAACAGCAACAAATAAAAGTACTGCATCCGGGTCAAGTTGGTCAGGCAAGTCTGGTTAGTGCTATCCAGGGCGGACTCGTTCAGACCTCGAGTGGACACACTGTGCAAATCCAACAAGCTAGTGGTCCAAAAGTATCGATTGCAACTGTATCAGGAATCGCAGGAGGTCAAAGCATTGTAACTAGCGTTGCTCCTGTAGCCACTCTTCAGATGATCCCAGGTCAATCTAAAACACAGTTTGTTAAGCAAATTGGTGGTAAACAGATTGCGCGTCAAGCTACCGAATCGGAAATGTTGCTGGTGAAGCGACAATTGTTACAACAGCAACAACAACAACAGCAGCAACAAAAACAGCAACAACAGATGTTACCACAGACACAGATCTTTACGCCGGCCAGTTTGCAACTACAACCAGCCGGTACTTCGAGTCAACCACATATTGCTACACTTGTTAAATCATCTGCTGTAGCAACAGCCTCCGGTGGCATGACTTTGTCTCAACTAAAACCTGGTCAACTTAAAGCGACTATATCGAATCAGAGTCATATTCGACAAATTCAACTACAGCAACAACAGCTTGCGCAAGCCCAGCACCAACGCAAATTGGTGGGGCCAAAAATGACACAGATCACACAAATTGGTGGAGCGCGACCGGGTGGCAGTGGAGCCGGTATACCGACACAGTTGGTGATGCAACATAATCCAAAAAACGTTGCAAATACCGTTACCGTACAACAGATTCAACAGGTAATTCGACCCACTGGACAGATTGTACTCGGAAAAGCGGGTGTTGGTCGAGTGATTCCGGTGTCCGTGTCAACGCAGGCAAATCAAAGACAGATTCAGGTATTTTTGTTTGAAATTTAATAGTTTTATGAAATTACATTTTATCATATTTTTTACAGGTCGTTACTTCGGCTACCCTAGCAGCCGGTACAATGCGCGCACACGTAACTACTCCTAACATGGGTACTACACATACTATAAAAATGGCACCAGGAACAACGCCGCAGCAGACTCAGGCCATATTCAGTGCTCTGCAAGCCCATCAAGTGCAAAGGCAGAATGCTAGCCCTGTTCGTTTGCAAACCACAGGAGGTGGTTCGTTGGTTGCATTGGCCGTACAGCAAACACCACCTGGTAACATTATGGTGTCCTCACAGAATAGTGTGTCTGTTGAATCGTCCGCGTTGCCCACCTCTACCCTGGTTACACATCAAAATGTACAGTTGCAACAACAGCAGCAACAACAAATACAGCTACAACAACCACAGCAGGTAAGAAATATCGTGAAGAAGCGTTTGCAATCATATCGCATCACCAAGAATCCTTGATCCGGTTCAAAATGCTGTGTCCTTGTTGTGGTTCCACTTGAAATCATGTTTGGCTTGTACTTGTAATGTGTGTGTTGCTTTATATATGTTTATATGTGTGCTTTGTTTTTGTTTTTCTTTAAATTCCGTGTGACATACCAAACAAAAAACAGAAAAGAAAATAAAAATGAATAACCTAACAAATTTCGTTTGGTTGGTTTCAGCCTCCAAAACAGTGAATCTTCTTACTCCACTCTACACACTTCCCCCTCCATATATACACACTGACTTTAAAAAACAATATTAAAATAAATAGATGTTGTTTTTGTGTTGTTTGTCATCAAGTGTGTCATCCTAAAGTACACAACACACAACTTTCTTCCTTGAAATGATGGTGAACTGGATTACTAGGAGATGGCTATCCGGATGGTATGTGCCTCTGCAATATCTATAATTTTACAAAACACTAATTTCTTGGCTGGTTCAATGTGTTTTCATTGTGTACTGTATTAAATTTGGTTTCTCTTGAAAGTCGACATGTTATTATAAATAGTAATCTAAGTTACTTTCTAAACTTTAAATGAAAGCGATTTCGTCGTCCGCTGCACCACCACTAACACAAATTGTGTGTGTGTCAACATATAAAATAAAACGACATAAATATATACAAAATCTTTCATCTTATACTTCACGCATTTCGAATACTATTTATATTCCGTATAAATTTTGTAGAGAAGTAGAGATGGTGGCGTTTGTATAATCTTTGGGGTATTTCTAATAGAAATCTAGATCTCGTGTAGCGCATTCAAAGCGTATGTTCAAGAAACTTCTGTGTTTTGTTTTGTTTTTTTAAATCTCTTGAATTTATATAATGTTATTTTGTTGTTCTCAAACGAATCTAATTATAAATGCATAGTAAATCTCTATAAATATGAAACTGTGTACACAACACACACATCTACACACAAAATGTTATAAAAACAGAACAAACAAAAAAATAATAAAGTATTACTAGTATCTAGTTTATGATTATTATGTATAGTATATATAGTATCATTTTATAAGTATAAATTACGTGCGATAATTTAAAATTGTAATTTTATCAACTTGTGTCGTGAGTCCTAGTACGCAAAGACTTCCGATGTACTATAATATATAAAAAATACATTTGAATGTGTTTTTTATATTTTTATTATTTTGTACTTGATTGATATATTATTAATAGTTTATAATGTTTGACTCGTTGTGATTTATTGATTAAATTTAAGAATAATAATTGATATGGTGTAAATACAAATAAATAAAAAAAATATTAAAGATGGAAAATAATATGTGATTTTGTTTGTTTTTGTATACAGAATAAGACAACATTAATTAAAAAAAACGTAATAGTCCTTTTATTTAAAGACAGCAAATAGGTGAGTAAATTGGTTTAATATTGCTAGGTAATAATTAATGTTGACATAAAACAGACAAAATAACGGAATATGCTGTTAGATTTATACACTTGCATACAATTGTACAACATGTTTCAGTTCGATCGGATAGGAAGTAGGATCAAATTTTATACCTTTTTTAAAAATATAAATCCTAATATTTTTTAAAGGAAAATCTTTTTTACTTTTTTAGTAACCAGTATGTAGATTGCAGAAGTGCTCTTAATTAAATCCGAACAAAATATTGCGAGAATTTACTACATTATTAATATATACAATAATTGAATTCAATTGAATTTTTTTGGCCATAGTATACCTGCTCAAAAACAAATAGTTTATCTGTGTTAATCTGTCTCGCCGCTTATTTTTCTGAAATTCAGTTACAGTGAATTCTTCTTTTCTTGTTGGTCTTGAGTACCAGTTCAATTTGAAAAAGAGTTTACCCCCCCTTCTTTTGGGGTCATTTGTAGACCCCAAATCAACAAAAAATATTCGGCGCTATTCAAACCCTTAGGGGCATCAAAGTTTTTTTTTTTAGTATATTCTACTCTATCTGTATGTAAAAAACTGCAATCTTTGTACAAAAAACTCCGCACACAAACGTCCGATTTCCTTTTTCTTTTTTTTTTAATAAATAGGTATTTATAATACCTCTAATGCTAAAAAAACAAACTTAAAACATTATTTAACACCTAACTATCGGGTGCTTTTTATAAATGAATTTGTTTTTTTTCCATTTGTTGTGACTTTAAACTGTCACCACGCCCAAAGTATAATTTCCACGAACCATAAAATAGTACTACTGTGTGCGGAAACTCCTAATCTTTAAAAATAAACCCTTACACATTTTAAATTCTCTCACCCCTCCCCTCTTTTCATATACATCTCACTCTCCTAGGGTACCTCCTCCCACACCTCAAAATATGACTTTATCCGTTTTTTTTAAATCTTTGATGCCCTCTCACCCCCAAGGGGTTCATTTTTAACATTAACATTTTAAACGTCCACATCGTCTAACCCTATTTTGTTGTTCTTTTTCTTTCTTTTTCAGCATTGCGTATTGCGTACTGCTTGTGGCGAACCTGACACTGCTGATATCATTCCTGGTACAGAACATTATATATTATTTTTTAAATATTAAAAACACGTTAAACTGTAATTATTTTTTTATAATTGCTTCTAATTGCAGAAAGTATGTGAATTGAATGTGCTGGCAATAATGTTTGTATTTTGCCCCACAAAAGACATTTATGGGCATTTTTAGGAGCCTAATTTATAATGGACAAAATTAAGGAAAACATTTCTGTATTTCATTTAAGGGTATTTTTAGGCGCATAATGTATACTGGACAAGATGTAGGAAAAAAATGACTGTATTTTGCACCACAAAAACAGACATTTTAGGCGCATAATGTTTACTAGACAAAATTAAGGAAAAAAAGTAAACCCAGACAATTGTCTAATAAGAACAGGCACAAATGTATGCAGGACAAAACAAATGCAAACTACAACTGACCCAATGCTCCATAGGAACAGAACTGTGCATCTGATGGGCAGAGCAGTGACAACAATCGATGCTATCAAGGAATCAAACATCATGAAGCCGCATTTCCTTCCTGTGTTTACAGAAATCGCGAAATTCTGTAGCATTGAGTCGATGTGCTAAAAAATGGATGTAAATGAAATGAAGAATATTTTGAAGAACTTTATGTTTTTTATAAATTTATTCATTATATCCAAACAAATACAAATATGTTATAAATACAATTTTGGCACACTCCTTATAGTTGGTCTGGGCCACTTCTGAAAAGTTTTTTCTCAAGCTTTATACATAGGTTTTATGATATTTCCGGGGGGTTTAATTGTGTCGCAATTACGATCGAATAGGTACCACTCTGCAACATTACCATTCTTTCTAAGGATCATGGCAAGTCCGTGAGAAAAGCCAGTCACAAATAAATTAAATATTTTTTTGAAGAAAAAGGTCATGTCTGTACTTGGATTTGTACTTGGGTTATTAGAGTAAGCAACCTAGACCACTGAACCACCACTTCCACTATATGATAATAGGTCGGCTGAAAAGTTCGTATCGTTTCTATGAGAGGGCGCCACTAGTACAAAATCCATTTTGTTTTCATATA